>JASVER010000074.1:1087636-1340072 GCA_030449065.1 Oceanodroma leucorhoa | reverse complement strand
TATTGCATTTTTTCTTTCACTACTTACTTTTAGTCTCAAACTTAAAGTTGAAGAAAATCTCAAGTGTTACAGCAGGACAAGGATATCTAYATAAGGACTAAATTGTAATTTCAACTTCATTCCAAATGGGGAAAAAAGATTCTGAATTCATTCCTATGCAGTAAAAACCTGGTTTTCTATCTCATTAAGATCATCATACAATACCGACAGATGCTTAAAAGCATCTAGTGCTGAAGGAACTGTTGAGAGAGTTGAAACAAAAGTACTGATGAATGATAATTTTTCAGTCTGCAAGATTTTGCTTTCCTGCACTTATGTCTAGGAAAACACACATACCCCCAAAAACCACCCCCCCCCAAAAACCAAATGAAAAACCTCATTAAATAGCTACCATTTTTATATTACTTCATACTGTTTGGCACTGTAAGCAGCAGTCATCCTTTTACTTTAAAAAAATAAAAGTAAAAAAAAAAAAGKAGGGGTTAAAGTCTCCCAGAATTCCCAATGACCTCAGTAGCTGCTATGCACACAGAACTGCGAACAGAATATTACCATTAACATTATAATCATAGTAAACAAGCATCTGGCTGTCATTTAAAATACAGCTTTTCTGTACTGATAATAAGAAGCATTTTCTGCTAATTTCTGTTATCTGTAAATCTCTCTTGGCGTTCCAGCTCTGCACTTAATGTGCTGTACACGCTTCACTTTATGCACAATGAACACTCACATCAAATGTCAGCATGTCTTCTTGTTATCTTAAAGATAGGCAGGGATTCATTCAATAAAACATCTAAAGAATAGGGAGATAAGGAATAAGGAGGTATCTACTTATTAYGCCACAGATAATCAACAGAAACATATATATATACTTATTTCCTTTTACATCAGGGAAATAATCATAACCTTTTGCAAAAAAGCACTTTTATTTCCTGGCTAGCTCCATTAATTTAATTGCAGAATGGGAGCTGAAGTCAAGTTTAGATCAGTTACTTATTTATCCATGTATCGCATCTCTAAATCAGCAAAGTACTACAGTACATGAGCCCCAAGTTAACTGTACACTGATGCTCTCTGCTCGCCTACTCCTACCGGATACCTGCATAGGTGTAAACCAGAAACTGAGTTGCAAACACCTGCCATATTTTGGTTTTCATACTTCCTGTGGTGTTAGACTACTAGAAAATTAATCTGCAAGTGACCCTTAAAAAAAATACAAGCACATCACACAGGTGAGAAGCAGCAGCCTTGAAAAATTAAACTTGTGTAACAAATTTCTCTCCTTCATGATTTACTGGTGTAAATCAGAAGCAACCCAGTTGACTGAATTCACCAATATGAAGTCCGTACAAGGAATGTCACAATTCTGCCACAAGTTTTAAACTTTAAAATGGACTTTACGAAGTATTTCATATGCATCAGAAAAAGCAATATACTTATTAAATAAAAGAAAATTTTAAAACTCTAAATTGACTTTAAATTGAGTGCCTATCTTTTTAATTTTTATTAAACTTTGTTTCTCATTCTCCCCCTCATTTAGACGCTTGCAAAATAAATATAATTATATCCAACTTTAATAACTTTGGTACCTTGAGCTGCAGGTGCTAGTATGCTGTATCTATTACCATATTTTAAGCCCTTTTAAGAAGATTGCATTAATTTCTATGATAATTTAGAGCCCATAATGCATTCCAAGATGCGAATAGATGTTAATCACCACAGAATGATTTTCCTGTATACTAACGAAGTCATGCTGTAACCAGTAACTACTAACTTTTAAAATTCAATATTGCCACTGAAAGACTTGATTAAAATTTTATTAGAGTAACGATAGCCATGAGAATGGTTTAAAAAAACCAAACTAATCAACAACTACATGAATTGCTATATCCTTCCTATAGAAATTATTAGGACTGAAAATGTTTATAGTATCCTTTCCATTCTTTGACCAGTATTAATAGAAGTTATCCAAGCATATTTATCTTCTGCCACTATCATAGACTTAGTACACCAGCTAGTTCAAAGACAGCAGGCAGAAAAGTATCTTCATTATTAAAATTATATTACATTCAATATTACAGTTACATCACTGAGGAAAAGCTGACATCAGTGATTGTATAACTATTCTGATATTAGAATATTTAGATTGATAAAATAAGGCAAGAGTTTGCCTCTATGATTTAAGTCAAAGCTCAGTTTGTTTCATCAACTTGAACAACCTCTAACAGGGCAACATTCAAATTTAAATATCGACACAAACAGTGAAAATTTGCAACATTTTTCTGGAACAAGCCCATTTACAGCTTTTCTGCAACCTAAAAGTAACTGAGGGATGCCTTTTCTTCATTGGCCTGTTCATTGTTGTTGCTTCCGAACAGTTATTTGAAACAGGATGTACTAAAAGTAGTGCATTGCTTTGTCACTCTTAGAAAGGTGACTCAAAATGAAGGAATACTCCCATCTGTCGCGAGGATGCTAAGTGACCCGCTACACAGGCTAAGAAAAGCTTTCAGCTTTGCTACAGTTTGCCCTCCGGACACGCAGGGACACTGCTTATCTGTTTCACTGCTATGTCAATATGCGTGGTACTGACTACATTAAACCTCAGATCTGCCTTCAATAACCAAGGAAGAAACAGCCTTAGCAGAAATTATTGCTGTGCTCCACAAATTCAACAGTTCCACTAAACAATGGATGGTTTCAGCCACGTTATTGCATATGAAGATTATAGGTCCATCTTCCCAGACCTAGAGTACTAATTTCTTGAGGACTGTGGTCAAAGAACRAGCTCTGGGGAGTTTACCACAAAGTTTGTTTTTTGGTTTAAGAGTTAGAATAGAAGGSACCTACAACGATCATCTAGTCCAACTGCCTAACCAATTCAGGCAGTTAAAAGTTAAAGCGTGTTATTAAGACTTTGTCCARACGCCTCTTAGACACTGACAGGCTTGGGGCATTGACCACCTCTTGAGGAAGCCTGTTCCAGTGCTTGACCACCCTCTCGGTAAAGAACGCAGTTACAACGCAGAGTAACACCGTCATCTTTGTGTCTGCTCAGGTCCCAAGTGATCTAAACAACAGAATCAAGTTGACATTTCAAACTTTCTATGTGGTTAAAATTTTATACATTCAGTTCTCGTAAAGGAAAATTACTGTTTTAACATTTTTTTGCCTGTAGACAACAAGCAGGTTCAGGCAAGCAGCTGAAAGCCATTATGACATTGTGGTAATTCAAATTGTTGCTCCTTCTGTTAAGAATTAACCTACATGCAGAGGTTTAACTGGGTGCTGTGATTCAGCAGCATGAGGAGGACTGCAGGTACCACGTTCTCATTATAGCGAGTTTTTCCCCAAAGCCTCTTCTTACCTCTTCAAAGATTTTAAAACTAGCAATGGCTTCAGTGTCATGCTCTAAGGTGGGTTTCAATTTCCAGGGTCTCTACGATGCTGTCAGCACAATCCTTGAAATACATTATGATGTGCTGGAAGAAAATCAGCTCCTATGTGAAATATGCCTCAGGAAAAAAAAAAAGAAAAAAACTGGGGGGCTTCTAGATCAATTTTTATTACGATCACTTAAAAGACTTTGTACTCTTTCTGGCATCATGCTTGATACTGTTGAACATTCTCAAATTCTGCTGCCTTCAACAGAAGTTTGTTATGCCTTCCCAAAATGTGTCAAAAGGTAGAAGAAAAAATTTTAAAAGACAGCTTAAAAGGTCCCAAATCCTCTGAAACCCACAAAAGTAACATTAGTATTCAAGATGAAATTTGAATTTTGAGAGATGCATTGAAGGATTCTCTAAGAGRAATATTTATTTACTTTTCTTTTACATTTAAGCAGTTCACTTTACAAAATTAATATCTAATTGAGAAATGAAGTATTTAAAGCTGGTTTACTTTTTTTTTTTTTTTAAAATAACAATCTGGGATTTATTTCATGGTTGTGTATTTTTGTAGGAGCAGTCAATGCCATTTGAGCAGTGACAGGATTTAAGCTGCCACCAATATAAATTAAATCATTAGCTGCTGCGTGTAGAAAAATTCAGAATCTTGAATTTAAGTCCCAACAGACAAGCAGAGGAAGAATTTATTCTCACACGTTTTATATAAATAATCACTTAAAACTGTACATGTTAAGAACAAAATATGTGTTAGCATAACAAAGTATCTGGTTCATACAAATGTGATTCTTGCCTTCCTCATTGAAAGACAAGAAATTATAAAAAAAAAAAAAAGGAAAAAAAGTAGTAGTATAAAACTAAGCTAAAGCTTGAGGAATTAAATAACTAAACAAACAAGTGCAGTATATTTACTGAAAAAAATATTAGAATGGCTACGGGAATTTTATACCTAGAAGGCCTAGGGAATTTTAGTAACAAAGAAGAAAGTTTAAAAAGGTGAATAAACACCTAAGCAAGGGGCTCATCTGGAGAAGCCTGAGCTGAGAGAAGATGAAGGGAGTGCATGGCCCCTCGCTTCAGCCCAGAAACTCTCCAGTTCCTCAGCTCTTCCTCCAGCTGTCAAGAACACTGCATTCTTCAGCGGTTCCAGGAAAGCCGAGACCAACAAGGGCTCAGAAGCCCACCTCCGAGTTTCTGCCGCTCGCCCTGGGTTAGGCAGCACCTCTCCCTCCCCGCAGCCGCATCCCCAGGCGGACGGACAGACACCCGTAGGTGTGCGGAAGGACCCGGCAGCCCACCCGGGCGGGCAGGCAGTGACAGGGAGCCAAACGGGTTTCACCCTTCCTGGCCACAGGCCTTTCCAGGTCACCGCTCCCGAGACCTGGTTTATCTTGAATGATAAAACTTTCCTTGGGGATGGAAGGATGCAAGGGGCACTGGGTGGGGGGTGTGGGAAAGACCTTCAAAACACAATGGTAAAGTTGAAAAGCACAGAACAAAAGCATAGAGTTGTAAAATCAGTCAAAACCCATGACTTTCTACCRTAATAGATTAGACATTCTAACATCATAACCCTACAGCAAAAAGAGTTTCTAAACTGATATAATAAAAACCCTGGACAAGACTTAGTATTTCATTTGCTGTAACTCCACAGATTCAATACGATTAAACTCAATATACAGTACTGAAATGAAGATGAAAATCACGCCACCCACGTATTGGAGTAGGAGACAGAGAAAAATAGTAAAAGTTAATATAGACAACTCTCAATATAGAAAAAGGATTAACGCTACACTTCGTCAGAAATCTTTTCTCCACACATTAATGCTTTACATAGTTGGAAAAACTGAACAGGCAACAAGCATTATGAATGCCTCTGGGAGCTCTGGGGTCTCCAAAGGACCAAGAGGCCACAATAAATTAACACCATTTAGAGGAACTGAGGAGAGAACCAGGCAGAGCAGGCAGCAGAAGTATCTACAATAATTAATTGCACAYAGGGACTCTTCACAAATTCTCCTTCCTGATACCAAGTTGCAAATGGGGTAGAGGATAGCCAATAAAATACAAACTGAAATTTTTAAAAATAAAGCAGTTGAATAATGATGATTTGTTTGTTTTCTTTTTTAAACAGGAAACCCCTGTAATATCAGTGATGGTAAATTTATAAGGACTATACAGCCAGACATTTAAAAATGTTGAGCCCTTGAGTAAAAGGTATGTGATAAACTTCAGTGCTTAAAAAAATAATCATAACAGTTAGAATCCATGACAGCTTTTTTCAAAAATATTTTACTTTAATTGTAAAGTTGAAGAGGAATTTTCTATCATAYAATTTATGATGTCAGTCAACCCACAAGAAACCTAAGCTAGAGTTAGGAAGAATTTTCCCAGTTACATCTTCACATTACAATATGTGTACACTACCGATATTTTATGACTTATAATAAAGCATTTGCCCTTTGTCACTGTCAAAAATAAGACAATTACTGTAGCTACCCCTTCAGCCTGTTCTGCTGTAGAGTCGTCTGGTATATCTTTCTTAGAAGATGAAAAATATTTTTAAAATATTTTTAACTTGAACTGCACAATGGATGCACCTCAAAAAGACTACTTTATATACCTTTTTCAGAAGGTATTCCCAGATTCCAAGAATAAAAAAATGAAGASTTAAATATAAAAGTGTGTTAAAAGCTTAAGACTTGTTTAAAATTYAGAATCAGTGATGATGCACAGAAAATGTCAACCAAACACTTGMTCAGCATTATTCTTTAAGAAATCTGGCTCCCTTTTTAAGTAACATTTTTTGAGTCAAGTTTCCTTTTCAATTTAACAATTTCCCTAAAACTTCTTCCCCATTTAGGCTGTACTACCTAACAAATGGCTTCAATGTCCTTTTCCTCCCTTGAATGGCCATGCATATTTTGCCAGAAACATGAAAAGTAGGAATGCAATTGCATTTGTGCTGATGCTAAATGTTAATAGATTTGCCTAAATGTCTGCTAATAGCACCCCTAGAATTAGCTAGACTAGTAGTGCATGCCTAATGTGTTGTTTTTGTTGTTGCTGCCTTAGCCGTTTTCTCCTTTTTTTCTCAGTAACAAAAAGAAAGGCATTTTTAGTAAAATGTTTCTATRTATCTGCAGCCTGTACAGCAGGCATGCCACTAACATCATGTAGCACTGACACAGATAGCATCATTAGGTTTATAAATCCCAAATTCTACTGTTTCCTTAAATTAAACATGAAAAGTTTAATGTTTTTTTTAAATTAAACATGAAGCCCTGACTTTGCCAGCCAAAATATGTCCTTCTATCACCTCTTCTAATTCCTCCAGGTCACTCCTTTCCTTAGAGAACTTAGCTCCGTGCAGTCAGAGGATGACGCTCTTTTATTGGCGTGTGCTTTCAGACTGTTGTGGGTGAACAAAGCCKTTGAAAAACATTTTCTACAGGCCAAAACATTTAATAAATATGCTTTGCACTCCCAGAGCTCCAATTTGCTTAGAATCACAAAGCAATTTACAAATGTAAAGGATTTTTAAAGTAAACAGTTATAAGTGGCTTCATTGAACAATCATATTTTTAGCAGTAAATAATCTGTGAAAATCAGAT
This sequence comes from Oceanodroma leucorhoa, assembly GCA_030449065.1. Taxonomy (NCBI): domain Eukaryota; kingdom Metazoa; phylum Chordata; class Aves; order Procellariiformes; genus Oceanodroma; species Oceanodroma leucorhoa. The sequence goes on along the minus strand of JASVER010000074.1, from coordinate 1,333,054 downwards.
AATACCGTATTATGAAAAAAATCTATTTTACCAATTTGTGTTTGCAGTAGCTGTACAAATGCATCATGTTATCAGAGTCTTCTACTGTTTCAAAATACAATAAATGTAAAAATATTTTGGAAGACAACACCTTTCTTTTTAATAAGGACTGCTAATTTCTAGCGGTCAGTTGACTAAGCCACCTTGAAATACTTYACTATTATTGTAGTGCAGGACAGATAGTTAGTCCTTCTATTTCTGTCAAAAGTACGTAAAAACGCTGTACTCTAACTTCAGTCTGCAGATAGCCACTGCAGACAGGACATTTACTATTAATTGAAAGAATGCACTGAAGAGAAATAAAGCCAATAGTTGCTCCAGGTCCAAGAAACTAACTTTCCAATCTCTAATTAGAAATTCTGGTCCTGATTCTAACTATGATAATATTAAAAAAAAAACCAAACACCAACCTACAAATCTTTTAATCTATGTCAATGGAAACACACCACTGTAAAGGGTATGAAAAATAAGAATCAAGTCTTTGATTATATTACCTTTCAGAAAATTTGTTAGCATGTTATTAGCAAAGTGTTTATTTGTTAATTATAGTTTTAATTAAGATACAACAATAAATTATCTTTGCAACATTTCTGCAGCTATTTACAACCCCTGAGACTTAGATATCTCATKCTATATCTGTAAGGCTGACTGAAGTAAATTAAAGTTATACCACAATGATCACCCTTTGCTCACCCAAAATTCCTCCTGAAACTTCAAAGGAGGAATGCAGTGTTCCTCCAGGTACCTCTGCAAACCACCAGAGCTAACAACTGCTATTCTCAACCACCTCAAACCTGGTTTTCAAGAAGAAAAATCCTGATTTTTAAATTATTTTTTTTTAAACTAATCGCTACACTGTTTGCATAATCTAGGATCTCGCTAATGCCGGTGCTCTACACCGCAGCCGGGGAGAATGGCCCTACCTGGAGCCTCTGGCAGAAAGCACCAGGGGAGACTCGAGGTCGACCCCTGGGGTTTTGGAGTCGGGSATACAGAGGAYCCGAGGCCCGCTATACTCCAACTGAGAAAGAGATATTGGCAGCATATGAAGGGGTTCGAGCTGCTTCGGAAGTGGTTGGTACTGAAGCACAGCTCYTCCTGGCRCCCCGACTGCCGGTGCTGGGCTGGATGTTCAAAGGGAAGGTCCCCTCTACACATCATGCAACCGATGCTACCTGGAGTAAGTGGGTCGCACTGATCACACAGCGGGCGCGAGTAGGAAACCCCAGTCGCCCAGGAATCTTGGAATTGATCACGAACTGGCCAGAAGGCAAAGATTTTGGAATGTCCCCAGAGGAGGAGGTGACGCGTGCTGAAGAGGCCCCACCGTATAATAAACTACCAGAAAATGAGAAGCGATATGCCCTATTCACTGATGGGTCCTGCCGCCTTGTGGGAAAGAGTCGGAGGTGGAAGGCTGCTGTATGRAGTCCTACAAGAAAAGCTGCAGAAGCTGCTGAAGGAGAAGGTGAATCGAGTCAGTTTGCAGAGGTGAAGGCCATCCAGCTGGCCTTGGATATTGCTGAGCGAGAAAAATGGCCAGTACTTTATCTGTATACTGACTCATGGATGGTGGCAAATGCTCTGTGGGGGTGGTTGCAGCAATGGAAGCAGAACAACTGGCAGCACAGAGGTAAACCCATCTGGGCTGCTGCACTGTGGCAAGATATCGCTGCCCGGGTAGAGCACCTGGTTGTAAAAGTACGTCACGTGGATGCTCACGTACCCAGGAGTCGGGCCACTGAAGAACATCAGAACAACCAGCAGGTTGATCGAGCTGCCAAGATTGAAGTGGCTCAGGTGGATCTGGACTGGCAGCACAAGGGTGAACTATTTCTAGCTCRGTGGGCCCATGACACCTCAGGCCATCAAGGAAGAGACGCAACATACAGATGGGCTCGTGATCGAGGGGTGGACTTGACCATGGACACTATTGCACAGGTTATCCATGAATGCGAAACATGCGCTGCCATCAAGCAAGCCAAGCGRGTAAAGCCTCTTTGGTATGGAGGGCRRTGGCTGAAGTATAAGTATGGGGAGGCCTGGCAGATTGACTATATCACACTSCCACAGACCCGCCAAGGCAAGCGCCATGTGCTCACCATGGTGGAAGTAACCACCGAGTGGCTGGAAACATATCCCGTGCCCCATGCCACCGCCCGGAACACCATCCTGGGCCTTGAAAAGCAAGTCCTATGGCGACATGGCACCCCAGAGAGAATTGAGTCAGAYAATGGGACTCACTTCCGAAACAACCTCATAGACACCTGGGCCAGAGAGCATGGCATTGAGTGGGTATATCACATCCCCTGTCATGCACCAGCCTCTGGGAAAATCGAACGATACAATGGACTGCTAAAAACCACACTGAGAGCACTGGGTGGTGGGACATTCAAACATTGGGACACACATCTAGCAAAAGCCACCTGGTTAGTCAATACCAGGGGATCTTTCAATCGAGCTGGCCCTGCCCAATCAGAACTTTTACGTACTATAGATGGGGATAAAGTTCCTGTAGTGCATAAGGAATATGCTGGGGAAGACAGTCTGGGTTACTCCTGCCTCGGGCAAAGGMAAACCCATTCGTGGGATTGCTTTTGCTCAAGGACCTGGGTGCACTTGGTGGGTAATGCGAAAGGATGGGGAAGTCCGACATGTACCTCAAGGGGATCTGATTTTGGGTGAAAATAGCCAATGAACTGAATTGTATTATGTTGACTGCTATATAATATTATATATCATTATTTCTATGGTTGCTATCAAAGGTATCGCAGTGAAAATCACCCAGGTTAATGAAGAATGAGCTCTGATGAAACCRAGCAAAAGCGCAGCGACAAYAGAATCTGAACTGGCTTCAGGATGCAACAATCCAACACCACACACCATCTTTCCTGCCCTGAAAGACTGTTACGTCAGATGGAGCCCAAAGTCATGGACTAAATGAACTCAATGGACATTTTAGAGGGATKGCCCATAGACTAATGGAATGATATCTATGTGTATATATCAAGAAATAAGAAAGATGGTGGTGATTAATTGAGATGTATTGGAAAATGTGAGACCTAGGCATGACGTAGATGGTATAGAATAAGGAGTGGATACTGTCCTGGTTTCGGCTGGGATAGAGTTAAATTTCTTCTTGCTATGTTTTGGATTTAGTATAAGAAGAATGTTGATAACACACTGATGTTTTGAGTTGTTGCTAGGTAATCTGCTACTCAAGGACTTTTCAGCTTCCCATGCTCTGCCAGGCACACAAGAGGCTGGGAGGGAACATAGCTGGGACAGCCAGCCCAGCTGGCCAACAGGGTATTCCATACCATATGACGTCATGCCCAGTATATGAATGGGGGGGGATCCAGCAAGTGGCTATAATTTTTGGCCATTTTCTCGGCAGGTGGTGAGCAAYTGCATTGTGCATCATTCATTTTGTATATTGTATCGTTATTATATTATTATCATTGTTATTATTATTATTCTTTCCTTTTCTGTTCYATTAAACTGCCTTTGTCTCAATCCGCAAATTTTTTTTTTTTCCGATTCTCTCCCCGCCCCACTGAGGGGGGAGTGAGCGAGCGGCTGTGTGGCGTCTGGCTGCCTGCCGGGTTAAACCACTACAGTCAAATACATTAAGATCTGTTTTCTGTGGTTCTGATCTGTGGTTSAAGGACACAGCAATACGCTAGCACTAATACAACTATATTACAACATTTGCTTTTATTGTATTTTTTCCATATTATTTGTACTTTYCTCATTACCTATCAATTATCTGGATTTTTATGGCCAAAATGTAACAAGGCCTATATGTATCTGCCAGAAAACCTGCAAACAGGAACAGGTTTTATAAACAAAACCAACAATTACTCAGTTTCACACCACTGATGAGGGCCCTGCTCTGCTGACATAAGCAGTACTTTCTCATGCTGTGCATCTGAAGTCTTTAAAAAATTACTGAGGGATATGTGTGTGTATGTGCAAAATAAAAATCAAACTCTTTAGACTGTACTTAGTATTTCCACACAATTACTAACATATTAGTTAATACTAGAGAGAAGTAATGATTTTGTTCTTTACTAGTGGCTCTTGGAAATACATGGGAATAAAGAAACTGTACAGTATTATTCAAAAGCATCTAACTGATGAAGTTTCATAATTTTCCAACCAATTCTACTCAGAAAGGAGAATTGCTCTTCTTCCCTCCTTTAAAAAAAGAAAAATGTTTTTTCCTCTCTTCAGCCAAAGTATTGCAGTAGAATGGCACTTTAGTTTAAAAGGTACTGAAGCTGTTTCCATTTTTTGGTTTTAAAAAGTCTTTCAAGTGCTGCTATCTCTCTATCCCTCTGGTAATTACATTTTGCTGTCTCAGTTTTGCATAAAAAGGAACAAGACTAGGTCGAGGATGCAAAACAACCCTGTAGCATAATGAAGGGAAGACCTGACCAGTCCTATCTTTCTAATGCTGTGTTGCTTATGAACATCTTAATTTTTTCTAATAATATTTTGGTATTTATGTCACACTGCATTTCAYAATGACAACTTTTGCTTCATAAATATATATACACACACTAGAAAAAATAACTGAACAATATCCCAGAAGAAATGTGTTTTCCTACAGCAACAGCAACTGACAGCAAATAACTGTTACTCCGTTACCTCAAATTTTCAAAGAATGYATTTAACATCATTATTTCTGCAGCCCTGTTATTTGATTTCATTAGACAGCTGAGCAAAATCTTGCATTTGAAATGTCTTACACTCAAAAAAGTGACTCTTAGCTGGTAAGAGGTATATTAAAAACAAGCATGTTCAAAGCTGTAAACGAGGGAAAGATGGTCACAGCCACACAAAGCTTACACTGAAAAGAGGACACAGAGAACCAGATATTGCACTGGATATACTCTAAAGTGTTACAGCCTTGTGGTTCCTTCTTATTTCTCCCATATTAAGGAGTAGCACAAGAGGTGAGACTCCTCGATTTGAGTATCAGCTCTATTACATAATTAGCATATATGGCAATGATTTGTTAGAAACACAATAAAAGGTAAGTGAATTGATGTGGTGTGTCCCCCAGGAAGAAAGTCCCTTTTAAAGTACTGAATCTAGTATTTTCATTAGGAGATGTATTAATTATAAAGTGCTAGTAGCGTCACAGCTAGAAAAAAACACATGAAAACTTACYTTTTAATTTTATTTCACCCTGTGTATTCTAGGAGAAGCAGAGAAACATGTTTGGATTTGGATTAGATGGTTTTAATCATCAAAGTTCAACCTTTTGACAATGAACTGTTTGACAAGCCCTACTTAGCACTGCAGTCACTTGAAGCCTGTAGAGACATCTCTAGTAGAAAGACAGGAAGGTAACAGAAAGCAGAGTTACCCATTTCTTCAAAGATCCTGGCATAAAGTCCTAATAAAAACACAGGGCATACTTTTCTCTAAAAGGATTTATACTGAAATGTGATCATCAGAAATATGTGCGTATTTTACCCTGCTCACGTCCACAAAAGTGTTCACAATCATAGCCAATTTCTTTAGTGGCACTAAAGCTATATATAGCTATGAGGAAGTATAAAAGATTTGCTGTACTTAGAATGTATCACCTTCACTTCTTAAGTTTCAATTCCTTCAGCTCAGGGAGTAGTTGGTGATAGAAAAGTGGACTACAGTTGGCCATCAGAAGTCACCTAGTCCATCCCCTCACTACCCAACCACTGCTAGTAACCCCTTGCCTTGCCTTCCCTTTCCCCATCAATCAGCAAATGATTCTCCAAACTAAAACACTTAAACCTTTGGGAGACTGCAAAATTATTTTGGGAACATSTAAAACCATCCTGAAATAAAGACAGCTTAAGCAACTTACAGTCACCATTACAGAAAGCTTCCCTATCATRCCTACATCTTGAAGCAGTTCAATGCAACTCAAAGCCAAAGCGAAAGCTTTAGGGCATTCCAAGAAGCAGACAACTGTGGCATCTAAAAACGCAGTCTTTGTAYCATTTGAGACTTAATCTACAGAGCGTGTTATAAGCCATCATTACAGTGCTTTCTACCTGCACAAAAGTCTCTGATCTTCCTTGACATTTAGCAGTCAATCCTCATCCTAGTCAGATGGTCAGAAGTACAGCCTTCATACTGTGTTCTTCCAACTTGAGCGAGGAATTTCAAGCCACAAAGATTCGATGACACAAACTGGATTTCTTTGCCTGGTTACATGCTTTGTTTGCCTTAGAGTGCTTTACACAGCTGCTCTCCCTTTCGTATAATACTTCCTTGTTACTCCTATTTATCCCCTGACATTGCAGTGTACCGATGATTATTTTCCTCCCACCAAGTTTCCAAGAYGCCTGTTGACAATGACAAGCAAAAGGATGATAAGGCCACTGCTTTTGATTTGGATTACAGGATGTAACCTCCACGCAACTGTTGCTTTTCAAGCATAAACTGATGCCAATATTGGAGATGCCAAAATGCTTTAAACCAGTCACAGACTGGATTCCAGTTCTTCAAACCAGTCATAGACTGGATTAGGTAGGAGATTCAGGTTAACACCTTAGCTACCTGTCACCCCTTAAAAAAAAAAAAAAAAAAAGAAAAAAAAGTGCCTTATTCTATTCAGGCCTTACTCTATGTCTACTAGCATGCTACTCATTTTCTGCTCAAAACTAGATCTTGAATATAATTGACTGTGCTGTACATTGATGTTGCAGAAGATTTGGATAGATAAATATACTAATTCTCCATCTCCCTTAAGGTGAAACCATGATAAAGACCAAAAGAACCTCCTGGTTGTCACTGCCCCATCATGACCTGAAACTGTAAGTCAGAAAATGGCATCTTTGGTAACATGCAGCACATCCCTAACTTTACTTTGAGAGGCAGGCTTACTGTTTGCTGGGATCCAGAAGGAACCAGCCTTCTAGTTTTTGAGCCTTTTAGGTCCTTTGTTCCAATCACACTGTGCACAGGTGGTCCTTCCCAAGTCTGGCCTTTTATGACTCATCTGGAAAGCCCCCTATTCCCTTCCATCAAGTTTCTGTATCTGTTTACAAAGAGGCTGATGATATTGTCATTTCAAAAAATGTTCTAAGTGTTCTCAGTGTAGGTCTCTAAGATTTATACAGAAATACTTACACACTTCCTCTTGATCTAGCTATTAATGTGTATGTACCCTTGTAATTTCGGCTTCATTTGTTTTGCTTATCCATACCATTTCTTGTCTTCATGTTGTCAACTTATGTTTCATTCTTTTAATAGAAAATAGTTTATGATTGAACGCCTGGAGGAATGAATCCTGAATGATGTGTGCTTTTGCACTTGTCAATCTTTTCCAGTCTTTAGCTTAAGATCTTTTGATAATCTTTATACTTTAAATGCCAGCAGGATGTAGTTTAGTGCCAYTTTGGTTTAGATGAACAACAGTATTTAGAGAAGAGTGACAGRGAGGATTACCGGTTCCTGAGAGCTGCTGTCTGCCAGAGATCTGACCTGCAWGCCTACATCCACTATTCACATATGGAAGAGGAACTTGTAAACGAGGGACTCAGCATAATTAATATAGTAATAGTAATTCCCAATCTTCTCAAATCTGCATTTTATTTTGCTTCTAGGGACTTACTCTCTTCTTTTGCATCTTTCTCAGCTTACGTCCGGGAATGTTTACTGCCTCCATATTGCAATCTCTCTCTACCAACTCAAAATTTAGTCTCAAAATTTTCCTTCTGTGTTTGGTTTCATATGCACTTTAAACTTCCAGCTCWAGTACAAGTTTTCTTGCTCTAGTAATAAAATTTTATTTTTGKATAGGACTAACATCACTTTCCCTGAAGAGTTCACAGCTTGCTGTCTTATTTGTACACCTTTGAGTATAACATCATAGTCTGTGTGTCTAAGATATACTAACCTATACTAGTGCCTTGCAGCCCTAGGAAGGTACAGAACAACTCCATTGTTATGTTTGCAGCTGGCTATACTCCTGTATTTTAAATGTGGGGATTAATTTAATTTCTGATTTGACTGTTAGTTAAATAAAGTTTACTGTTCTAGGCTTAAAATTTAATAATTAGGATTTCATTTTATTTTAGTACTAATAAAATCTTATTTGGGACTTATTACYAGTAGCAAGTGCTAAGCTGAATTCACCTGCCTTTCTCAAAACCCTGAAAACATAAACCATTATGACAACTTTGAATCAGTCCAGCTCAAGAAGTTCAATATTAAAGTGTTGGAACTGTTGTAATATTCATAAGAGAATGTTTCAAATGAGGAACACAACTCCATGCTCTTTGTCAATATTGTAACTGCAGTTTATGTATTTTTGAAAAATTGCCATTACYCTGCTTCGTAGAAAGCGACTAATGCATTTTGGGAGAAAGCTAAATCGTAATTTCTTCCATTGGATCGTAATCATTTGCAACAACTGCTTTTTTTTTTTAATATTCCTTCACTCTGTTCTTCCATTTCTATTCTCTTCTACTCCCACAGAAAACAAGTTATTCCTCATGTTTGGAATGTTGTCTTGTTTACGCTGTTCAGACATTTGTCTGTTTGGTAAGTGCAAAGTGAGGTGCAAAGCTTGCGCAGGCTTTAGTATGCATAACTCATGTTGTACGCTGCTGAATAGCACTGAGGTAAAACAAAACCCTGCACCTTTACGAAATAAAAAAGCCGCATACAGTGAGGTCATATCTATTCAAGAGGAAAATGTTTTCTCTGTTACGAAATTGAAAACCAATCATATATGCTTCTAGGTAGTTTGGGAACCTTTCCTCTTCCTTGCTGTCCCTATGTCTAACATAGCCCACAAGCCCATCTGGGCAGGGATCAGCCACTGAAAAGCACTTAATACTGTATACATGATGAATAAATAATGCAACAACTCTCAAGGTCATGAGGTGAAAACAAGACATAGTTGAGAACATTAAGATGAACTTGTACCTTAGTTGTCTTTATGAAGTAGATGTGATGAAAAAACAGCATGTCAAGATGGAAACTGTGTGAATACTGACACCCTTCAGGAGTAACGGTTTAAAAGAAAATTTAAAATCAATATTTATACTAATTCCTATCCCTTAGCTCTTGAATAAGGAATTGTAATGGTTCTATAATTCACTTAGGCCTTTCTGAGCTACTTCACAAATAAACCTTATTCCCCTGACTGCTTTTTCCTTCAAGTAAGTGTCTATCTTCATAAGGTATTTCTCAGCATAAATTGTATGCCGATACTGTTCTCCACAACAGCCATCAGCACTTCACCGGATCAACAAGTAAACCAACACACTTGTTCACACATACTTAGTTTAGGAAGGTTGAAGATGCTCTTCAGAACCTGAGGAAGTAAGATTTCTGGACCTCTTTTGTATGTGCTATCACGCACGTAAGATGATACATACTTTAGAAAGGTAAGTAGGAATTTTCCATTAGCATTCTGCCATTTGGAAGTTCAATYGTGTGAAGATGCAAGAAAAACAAGGAGAAGCAGAAAGGAATCAACTGGTTTAATGAACTGACCTACAGTATACAATCCAAGCCCGAATGTTAAGTCACAGAGTGACTTTAAGTGTTACAATAAATGTTAATCCTTATGCATTACTTCAAAAGTCTCCTATTTGTCACTTGTAGAGCTGATGAAAAATGCTTGTAACATATTCAAAAGCTAATATGTACAACTGTTCTTCTCATGTCTGAGCATATAGGTGACAGGCAAGCACCTTGTTCACATACCACTAGTTGTGCTAGAACACACCAACACTCAGAGAGACCCAAGCTCATTACCAAGCTCACAGGCAACGTAGAGGAGATACTCTGGTTGATCAGCACATGGAGCAGAAAAAATTTCTTTACTGAATTCTATTAAGTCAAATGCTGCCTACTCAAAATCAGTGGGTCATATTTAAGTACTAACACCATTATGTTCCAACGCAGAGGTAAATTTAAACYGACCAAAGCAAAAAGAAAACATCCCTTTGTTGTGACAAGAGGCTGTTTCATAGACCAATTAATTTTTGATGAAATTTATAAGACTTCTGTAACACAAAGTTGAAAGCATGCAGTGGAGATGCTCTCTTTTGCTAAACGTTTACCAAGACAATGAATAAAGACCAGAAGCAAACCAGAAAGCACGAGAAAAATGAATGAAGTGAATCTGAAGTTAAAATGGAGCTTAAAATGCAAGTAAGACCTGAAAGCAACAAAAGAGGGTAACCAGTGTCTCAGCTGGTCAGAGAAACCTACACAGGGTTTTAGGAAAGCTCCCAGCAAATCAACCTATTGGCGGCTGAACTTYACAATGCACTTCTTACTGGTGACTAGAAGAACTGTGCATGCTGGAGTATCTGTTCAAATATTCAACAAAACTGAATGTATTTGGCAAGTAATGTACTACTATCCCAAAACTATATGGTAGGATTTAAACTTGCTGCAAAAGCTGCTGTGAGGTCAATGTTACTAGTCATCTTTTGAGTACATTCTCTGTATTAGAAAGACTAAGCAATGCACTGGAGAAATCAACCATTTCTTAAAATGTGTTTAAATATAACCAATAAGAAAAATATTAAAAAATCCCTAATTTCATGTGGATTAATCAATAAACAAGATGGTCAAGTAGAACATGTTTCAGATGCAAGTGCAGAGACCAGAAAACTACCAGAAAGCCCTCCTAAGAGAATTCAGAGTATTCTTAATACTCTCCATGAGTTCTGACAACTAGAGCTGACTGGTTTGTCTGTAACATAGGGAAGATTACTCCATTTCTCTTAACGAACTGCTGTATTAACAATGTGAACGCAATCTTTCTTCCCTTTTTCAGAAGGAAGAAGAAAGTCTCAAGTAATAAATGTAATTCTACAACCTGTACTTAGGACACAAAAAACTTCTGCAGAGCCTCACGAATAGCAGGCTTTACAACGAGCAAAACACTGCAGACTAAATCTCTTAGAAATGAAATGTTCTTGGCCACAACCACTAAACCCCAAGACCTGGAGCAACTTGTTGCAGACTGACTATATAAAGATGCATTAAAAGGCCTTGAGCTTTTTGGACTATGTTTAGACTAGAGACTCTTTCATTGAAGACCTTTTCTTTTTTCTCAGGCTTCAGTATGCTTATCTCAGTGAAGACTGTACTTAACCACACACTGTTCCATCATTTAGGAACCAGTTCAGAAAAAAAATAGCATTTAGGATGTGAATGGGCATACAGCTAAAGCCTGCATAATGCAGACTAATGGTGTTCAGGTATGTGTCCCAATGTATATGTAAACCATGCTTTTCATAGACAACGCTATATATATACACAAACATATATATAAGCATATTAGATATATATATGTATATTATATAAGCATATCATGTTTTATATATGAAAAGCATTTATATATGTATGCGAAGCATATTATTTATTGTGTATAATAATATTGCATATATATTGTAYAGATAAATACATATTATATACATTTTATATACAAAACACTAACTGGATATTTAATTGTAAAACAGCCACTAATCTTTTTGGACAAAAACTGCATTTCCTCATAGTTTTTTCTGTCTTCTGCTAGAGGTTGCACAGATATAGAAGAACTTAGAGCATCTCAAATGAAAATAGCAGGTGAGAAATTGAAAACATATAAAATACAGGGTTCCCTGCAGTACCTATAGCTAAGCGGTAGAACTCCTTCCTAAAAGAGATGGTAAATGCCAGAATGTACCTGAGGTCAAAAAGTGACTRGACAAAAGAAAAACACCTCAGTGGCCAGTAAATATAGGAAGACTAATCCTGGATGATCAAAAGCAAAATGTAGACCAGTTTTCTCATTTTATTATATATGTGTGGAAAAAAATCTTGAGTTGTGTGTACACCTGTTCCGGTGTAAGATCCACCTTTGGCTGGATGGTAGAATCCTTTTTCTTGTCAGGAACTTACTGCTAATTTTTTATCTCTCTCTCCACATACACATACATTTGTTTTTCTGGGTGCTAATACAGCAATAGTTCTTTCCGTTTAAACTCTGGAATTGACAAATTTTTCCATCTATGCTTATCATGGTCTTTTTTAAATACATGAAACAGCAGAATTAGGCCTAACAGTAATAAATTTCTCACGCTATACTTGCAATAGTCAAGGGTTGCCTGTGGAATTACCGTCTTCTTACATGCTTACTTCAAAAATTATAAAGCACTCCACATTTTGCAAGTATGATTGGATAATGGTGCTCCTTTCTGGTTTTAAGGTATATTCCTCTAGCTCTACATTTACTGGCCGACTGGTCTATTCACAATCTTTTTCACACTTGTTTAAAATTATTTAAGTTTTTAAATAGTCCATCCTTTACTGTCAATATATCTTTAGCTTTTGCCTCATATAATGTTTTACAACACTAACTCATTGCAACCTAATGGGCTGGCCTAAATCCATCAATATCTGCCTTTCACATCCCCAGAGAAAACTAATAATAGGAGGTCTCTTGTTTACAAGGAACTTCCTTTGGTAATTACTAGACAAACTTTTCTGACAGGTACCCATTACATGTAATGTAATAATGGACTTCATTTGAGAGTAATACCCATTTAGGATACAGATGTTTACATGGAAGGTAATGTGGTAAGTAGAAAGACAGGAATTTGACAGAAGAATACATTTATGTCCCTGTAAGAACATTAGCCTTCAGCAAAAGTATACTGTGCTGGTATGCTGATTGTGCTAAACCCAAACTAAACTGGAATCTAATTGAAATGAAATACCCGATATTCTGACTTTAAAAACTCATCACTGACTTCTCCAATGAACACACAAAAACTGCAAGATGTGTTTGTTCTCCTACCATTCTTCAAACACCTCAGTTAAGTACTGAAGTGCTCATGCCCCCTTTTATAGTAACATGCAGACAGAGAGTGGCCGATCCAAGTGCCCAAAAAGGCACTTTGTTCTTCAGCTGACTGCGGGAGATTCACAGAGGCACTCCTAACACCAGCAATCCTTGGCTGACCCTACAAAGACCTGATCTGAAAAACTACCTTCTTCATGCACTTACAAAATGCCATTGAGAGCCTTGTAGAGCCTGAAAAGAAGCGTTTTGTATGCTCGTGCTGAGCACTGTGACTGTCAAGTCTCCACACATATCATGCCATTAGGCAGACTTGGGCAGAAAATTTTGTCTTCAGACTCCCAGTCAAGTATCTTAATCTTTGGACATTGTACCCTCTTTGTTGGGGTGTATTTAGATAGAAATCTAATTTTAAAAATGTTTTAAATAAAATATAAATAGCCAACCAGGCTCATTTGCCCTTGATATTTTCAAAGCTTTACTGTTAGATGAAAAAATGAAAAAAAAAAAAAKAACTTATTTTGATACAGCACAAAAAAAGGCTAGAGATAAAAAACCCCAAGAAGACAATGAAGGAAAAGAAATAGAGTTCAGTTCTTGGGAGTTCAGGAAGAGTTTCTTCCTTCTTAAATATTAAATTCATGAACAAGTGTAGCTTTCAGTCATATTCAGCAAGTATATAAGCATTTGTTAAACTTTTGGAATATATTTAAATTATGTTTAAATGTTTCAGTGAACAATGGCAACAGWGGCACTAATCAAAATATAGCATAAGCTATAGGCAATTTCAAAAATAATGTTTATAAGCACCAAGATGACAAATTGTTCTTTTCACCTATTATGGAGACTAGTAGTTCCGTAACAAAAATACGCTAAGGAAAGCTAGAAAATTGGACTATGAATATTGCAAAAAATCACAAAATTAATTTTCTCATTTCAGTTACCTTATTGATTTACAGTGTTTTCCACTAGATCATTTCTTTCTCTTTTCAGTCCGTAGAGAGTTAAGGTCTACCATATAATGGTGACACCACTAATCTAAAACTTAAAGCAAGAAAAACACCACTAAAATCTCTTACCTTGTTTCAGGTAATAAATAAGATTGTACTGGACAGAATAATTTTTGGCCAACTGATCAATAGCTGCATTTTATCAACTTCTGCTATCAGTTTATCAAACTCATTTTTTTCTTGTTTCKTTTATAGGAGCAGTCCATTTTGGCATGGCATCAGTTCTAATTCACCAGAACAGGATCAAAACCCAGTAACACCAAGGTAATCAGAATAATTTGATGTTCAATCTGAGACTGAATCATTTCAAATGAACACATTCATGCAAAAGTGATGTCCATATATTTTAAAAACTTTTTAAAAAAAAAAAAAAAAACGCACAACTACGACTGAAGTATTTTAAATTATTCYAGGGCAACAACAATTTGCAGTTTATCTGCTGGCTTCCAGCTATTTCATAATGGGTAATTAGATGCTGAATCTTCTAGTGACTTAGAAAAATAGTCTACATGTTAATTGCTTTTATGAGTCCTTTAATGTAATCTAGGGACAGAAAGAATTTTGGACTGTCTCTGAAAAATAACATTAGTGGCAGCAAGCTTAATGTCTTTCCCTTTTTTCTCCAGACATTTCTTAGRGGTTTTGACAGATTTCCTTCCCTCCTCTCTGTACACTATGTATATTTTTCTTTACTACCAGACTATTAGATTTTCTCTTTAATTGCAACCAATGGWCATCGACCATTTTCAATATAGTGTCCTAGCTATCACTAGATTTCTGCCTCCCCCATGAAGAGGCAACTGTATTTTTCATAGGTTATTTGTCTCTAGTAAAAAACTTYGTCTTTTCTTTCTTGTTTAGCATCCTTTTTTGTGAAATTATAATTGAAAAAGGGACATTTGCTTTCCTTTCTCCTTCCAAATCCTCCCAGTGATCTTTGACTTTCCTACAGACAGGGAATCATGAGCAATCTCATCTTGCTCTTGATAGGCTGACAGTGGTGAATCTTTTAGCAGCAAAGCTACTACTGCCACAACACAGACTGCTAGAAGCTTGACTTAGAATGTTGCCTACAAACACCTCAGGAAATGAGGTGAATGTCTAGATCTGAATTGTCAAAAGTGGAATGTTTGTGTGATTTAGTTGAGAAAACATTGAGTGAATTTGAGAAAATAGAAAACAAAAAACCCACAAAAATGAAAAAACCCCCCAGAATATTCAAAATTAGCGTGGGAATATACAAACATAGGAACTTCCAGAACACTTCATCAATACTGTATCTTGTCCTCAACAGCAACAAGTATGTCTAGAAAAAAGTATATTAATAAAGACAAGTATATAGTTAGACTTCTCCAAAATTTTTTTCCAGTCTCCACCAACTTACGCCTCTTGAAGGAGTAAGACAGAATTTTGTAGTCAGAAGAGGAAAAAAAGCATAGCAAAAGAAAGAATTTAAACAAGGAAATAAATCACATGCTTTAAGGAAAAGAGGAAATAATGGAAATTCATATACATGCTGCTACAAGAATGTAACTTTTTTGCGATGCTCTCCACTTTGGCCCCCCAAATAAACAGAAAAAAAAATTCTGTTCAAAATTTTTATCTCAATCATTCACATGTATCAACCACAGGATAATCCAGAAAGTTCACAAGTTCCCATAAATTTATGATGTCACTTAACCACCTACTGTAATAATGATGCTAGTCAATGGCAGGAGAGTGGGGTACAAGAGACAGAAGGTTCAGAGCAGATCAGCCTGAATACTGAAACTCATCAGCACAAGACAGAAGAAAAATACTCATTAACAAAAAGAAATCACAAGTGTTGACATTAACTGTAAAAGGTTTTTTTCCCTCTGTTTTGTTATGCTTTTGGGGATGTAACATGGAGGCATGCAGTAAATTCTACAAGTTTTTCTGAAACCTGCTTTTGCCAGTTACTCAACTACAGAATCCYCTTTTTGAAAGCCCTGTGCAAATCTGAGCATATTAAGTGCCACACTTATCACGTCTTCCTAAAGAACTATCTTTGATCACAAAATTCTTGAAGGGAAGAAAAACTACCAAGAAGCAGTCTGTGCTACTGTGAACAACTGGCTTCTGGGTTGTTAAAGTCCTAGCTCTCAGAAAAACCTATAAAACCAGAAACTGCTTCCAGAATATACCTAAAGAGCCCAGTTGAAAGTGGTACCTGGATTCTCTTCAGAGAAAGTTTAGAAGAGGAAGAAAAAAAAAAAGTGTTGATGCACAATTCCTGACTCAAGTCCAGTACTTACTGGAATGACAAAACTTCAGTCTTACCAGTGTTTATTCCACCCCGTGCCAAAATAGTTTGACCAAAGAACAGACGAACTTCTACCAAACTCTGYCATGAAGAGTAGAATTAGTAACCTCAGGACTATGCAAAAACAGGTGGAAACAACTGCTTTGCTTGGAGAGTGTAGGGGGGAATGATTAATCARCACAGCTCTTCAACATAAGAGGAGATGCAGGAAGGCAAATGCTGGTTGGCGTGAGGAAGGAGAACACTTCTGCCTTCAAGAACTCTACAAATGGAGAAGGCAGCCTGAACTTGGGGTACTGCCCTAGATTTAATATGACCAGGACGGCACACAYGACAGTTCTCTTGCTTTTTGACTTTTAAAATTCAATTTAGCCTCATTTTCTCAAGATTTCCTGCTCATGATCCTACTACCACTTAGGTACACCTCTGATCTAGTAAAATAGCATTGTTATTACAGAGATATTTAAGTAACAATAAGAAAACCAGAAAGAGGAGATTACCAACATATGTAATTGTCCAATGCAGGCAGACAGACCTTTTTGCAAAAGTGGTTATCAAAATTTAGAGTACAGTATATTACTGTATTACATACACTACTGGTGAGCTGCAATCAGGCTGTGTGCAAGTTAGTAAAAATCAGAACAAGAAAGATTTATAATTAATCTAATCAAAATCTTACAGGCGGTATAATAAGTACTTCTGAATTTTTGATGTGGCATGCTGATTCTTAAATTTTGAGAACTACTGCTCTACATGATACAAGCACCCTATTGGGCTCCATCAAATAAAAGTCTACATCTTAGAAATCTCAATTCCTTAACACAAATCTGGATGTCAGACTATAGAGACCGATGTGTATTGCTGAATGAAAAATKGACCTTCGTGAAAAGAACCTAGGGGCTCTAAGAATGTATTATGGCCTGCAGAGTCATTTGAAACTACAACAATCCATGTGCTTACCCTCTAGTGCTTAAGAACATTTTTTTTTCCTAAACATACAAACCARAAAAACCCCCACACCCGGCAGAGTAAAGGGTTCCCACAAAATTTCTATCAAAATAATTCCTTATTAAAAAAAAMCAAAAMCAAACCAAAACCAACCAAMCAAACAAAACCCCACAAACTTTTCTTTTTGTAGCTTCATAATAGGATGTYGCATCAGCCTGCTTACTCGTATAGGGTTAAATATATACATTCTATRACCTGCCAACACAAATTAAATAATTTGATATTGTTATGGTTTTAGCTCTACAATTTTGACTTAATTTGGTGGAATTAAGATGTTCTATCCATTTTAATGTGTACCTGTCCTCAGATTCTGACATGGAAATTATTTAAAAGTTAGAATTATCTTCTCAGAAGACAGTGCTTCAAACTAGTCAACATACAGTCCTGGTATCCATAGAATTCAACTGCACATACACAAAAATTAAACTTTACTATGAATACTTAAGTACTTTTTAATTACCTTAGATCTAAAAGCTACACTCCTCTTCACACAGAAGCATCACTGACTTTACTTTATCAAACTAGCCTGGGAATAGAGTGGGAAAGGCGGCTGTGCCAACTGTATTGAGGTCAAGTGGATTGAAGTCTGCTTGTGCTATCTGAATCGCACATTGGCAGATGAAAAGACATGCCTTTTACCATCTGTAAATTTTAAYGTGCCAGATTTTGGCTGCCATGCAACCTAAAGTATTTACTTCACTGAGGTACACAGAAAGAAAAAAGGACACAAGAAGTTTGTATCTAGATTTATGCTGACAGCACTAGATAAAATCAGTTTATGCTACAGTTTAACCGTTTAAACTTAAGCAACTGAAGTAAATTTCTCATCCATATAGAGATGTTCTGATGAAAAAAAAATACTGATTGTCTCTTGATGCCTCCATGGCTTCCTTGCTGCATTTTGGAAGAAAACAAGTATGTGGATTTTTACAATGGCCTTGAAAATGCCATTTCACTAAAACTGAAGGTACATACAAATGTCTGATCCTTTCAGGGCTTGTAGTCTCAAAAGACCACTGCAAATGCAAATAGCTATAGTTGTTACTGAGGAAACAGAAACAATGAGAAGAATAAGAATGGCAGTGGCGGTGAGGACAAGAAACACAATATGTGACAGAAATGATCTTCCTTGCAGCAGGAAAGCTGCTAGTTCTATTTTTCAATAATAAGTCATGTGGTAGACTGAGGATAACTTCAATCAGCTCTATAAACCTCATAGTCTATTTTAAATGACCATGATTTATGCTTTGTACCAGAAATAGTACACAGTGGTGCAGCAAAATACTTTTGGCATATTAATACATTTGCCTTATCGCTCTCCCCATTAGTCTTTAATCCCATTCATATTAACCCCTTATTTCTCCAAAATCTGTACTGAATAAACTGATATTATATTTTCCCTATATCTGTCAATGATTTTTAAGGAAAATAATTTTTTTTTTGGTCAATCAGATGTCTACTGATGCCAGAAGAGTATAACAGTATTTACACTTTTGCATTTTGCTTTTCTCTTGGCACTAGCACAAATGAGAAGAAGGTAGTTTAAAATTGGAAGTTGAAAAAAAAAACCAACCACAATTTAAGTGAAAAAGCACACAAAAGGCAGATGTGGAACCACGTTGTCTCTCTTATTGCTCTCATTTCAGTTTGACTGCTCTTCTGTAATTTTTCCTTGTTTTCACGTTTAGCTTCAAGAGCCATAATTTTCTGTCTGAAGAATTTACATTAAGTAGGATGAAGAATGTTCAAATTTAAGCAAAATTTGAGAGAATTAAAGAAATTCTGCAGATTAGCTGAAAATTTGATCGGTTGTACTCTGAAATGGAGAAAATTCCTTCACAGGTATGTCAGAAACAAAATCCACCATTTCTGGAACAGAAGGAGGAAAAGCAACAAAGCATGCCACAGAGACACTGTACTTATTGTGGAAAAGCCTTTAAGCAAATGCAAATCTGGCAGAATGGAACTATCTGAATATAGGGAAGAAAGAACAAAACATGAGATACACAGATCAGATTTGAAATCATGCTTTTCATCTAAATAAAGTCACTTTAATACCTACTGAAAAGAGAAATTCTAATCTGCAAGATTTTTTTCTTCATTTTGTTCTCTGAGCAGCTCTGTGAGCAGCACCAAAAATACCAAACATCTAGAAACTTTAAGAAATTCCAACACCTTCCAAGGCTAGAAAGATTTGAATTGTGAGCACGGTGGCTACTGAAAAGCGTAAGATCCCTTCCCACAAGACCATCCTCATTGAATGACATTTACTTTTCTGTTCCAAAAACTGKTTTGATGTTGCAATTTATCTTTACCCTGGAGAAAGTGAAAATACAGGTGCAAACTCAGCCTTCAGACCCTCCGTTGCAGCTCTCCTGGACCACTGCCGGCCGCTTTCCCCACTCAGACCTGGTCAGCTTTCTTGTTACCAGAGACAACGACAAAAAAGCAGAATTGTCATACATGCACAGAATATAGGAATGTACAAATGATTTTCGCACATCAGAGATCCAAATATTTTACAAGATAGATACTTAAAGGTACCACACACACACACGTAGTATCTCGCTGTACTGCGTACAATTTAATCTGTTTGCAAATCTTCCCTATCAGTGACCATTACAATGCGGTCGCCCAGACACCACAAGTCCACTATGCTAGAGGGAATGGACTAAACATTCCAGCTCTGATTTCTGTGATTTTCAATTAAACTTCCTTTCCTGTTGGAACATGGATCACCTGCTCCACCATGCATACTTCTGTATTATTAATTTGTTAGCTTGCTCGAATCACAGTTGAAAACCTTTCAGCCTTGGTTTGCAGCAATAAATTCAACTGACAGCTGAAATTTGGAACGCTCACTTAATATTGATTCTGAATGTAATAACAAGCGACATGACCTTTTGGAGGGTGTAAAATATGGCTGCCACAACATCTGTGCCACATTTCTTGCTGTTTAGTAATATGCTCTAACAGCATGGAGCTGGCATTGAAGTTAAGCTTTATTATCAAGCAGATCACTCCATCTCTCTGGCTTCATTAAAAAAAACGCACAAAACCTTACTCCTCACCCCACCCCCAAAATGCTTCCCACATCTAGAACTTGTGCACACATCACTGTTTCTAAGACCTAATTTATCCTCCAGTAAGAAAGGAGATATTGGACTACTAAAAGACACCCGCTCTGTCAGACACGGCAATTGCAGCACACTGAAAATCAGTACGTCCTTAGTCAGTGAGGAGAAGGGATTTTACATCAAGTATCCTCACCAAATATCTATCAAGTTATACTGTTTACAGCTATCTTGCTAGGTATGAGAAAATATCTTTACATCTTTCCTTCCATTCTGACAAAAAAAAGAACACATTAATACCATTTTTGTGTGCTCTGACACAATGAACACCATTTTAATTTAGCATTACGCCAGGATACCTTGAACTAATTTTGCTAGGTTGGATACCTAGTAGAATTGGTTGCATCTGATTTCCTTTCAGTAATTTCCTTTGAAGTGCTGGTATCTTTAAAATATAGTCCAAGTAGACAGAAGATCAATTTATGTATTTTTTAAAATCCAATTTAAAGCAGTCTAACCAAGTTTCAAAAACAGAATTCTGCTACAGAAAACATCCTCCCAATGCATTATAAAGAATGTTTGAAGTATCTCCTGGCTTTTTTTTGTTGACATAACAAGTAAACTGAAACAATGAATCCCTTTATCCTTATGAACAACACCTCTTTTATCTCTTAATGAATAATAAACACAAGGAAGCATCATGTTTTAATTTTGTATTTGATTTTAGTTTCTACACTGCCAAACACTGCTTTAAAGCTTACCCTTCAAGAAAAATTAAAAACCTTCATAGTTTACAGTTAAATAAAGCTTATAAATAAAAGACCTATTGGCACTCTTAACAAATATGTATAATATAAAGAACATGAAAATATTTTCTTTTTTAAAATCTTAATAGACCATATACTGCAAGCTTTGCTAGTATATATACCTGTACGGGCCTGGTGGCCGGGTGGCCAGTACAGGTGTAATCTGTATCAAGCAGATTATGAATACCTCACAGTTACACACTGGGAACCAGAGAGCTGTTCTTTCAGTAAATGTTTGATAAAAAATTACAAAGACAAAGAATTGAAGTATATAAAAATATTCCTTGCGACGCAACCCTGAAATAGTGGGAACAGATTCCCTATGTGTAAGTTTCAAAAGCCATTAAATATCATTGTGTACATGTACTGACACATACTAATTCACACGTATTACATTTAATAAATATACGTATAATTGATTATTACTGAAGGCAGAATTAATCTTTAATGATTACTAGATACTTAGAATTTGAAATTCATTTAGATCAGTTATATATACACACTATCATATTAAAATGGCTAGTTCCTGTCTTTCTCTCCCCTGCTCTGAACACAATTTAATTTAATTATAAGATCAGCACCTGAACCAATCAACTCTCCCATTGTGCTCCAACAGATGAAGCTGAGACTATAAGAAAACACGATGAAAGACTGCTTGGGCAAGACGCTAGAGAATGACTAAAAGAAAGAATTGTTAAATTGTTTYAACTACAATTAAGTCTGGGACTCATTTGAAGGTGTTGGAGAATAAAATAAAATACTTTAAAAGCTGTAACTGACATTTGAGTTCCCTCCAATCTCATAATCAGCTATTATCAGAGGAATAAATTCCATGAAGGGTGAGAGTAGTAGAAAAAAGTGTTTCTGAAAGACCTGGAGAACCCCTGGGTTTGGTCTTTACCCAAGCTTCCATGTTACGTACAGYGTGTCCAGTAACTTCAGCAGTTTAATCTCGTATTTGAAATCCGCACACTTCAGCTGCTTGACAGCTGTTCTCTTGAAGAGCAGTATTTAGAAGTTCTACATGATGGAATCAATTGAAGTATCAGAGATAGCCATACACTTACAGCTTTGGAAAATATTTCTCACTATGCAATTGTGTTAGACTTGAGAGTTTAAYTGCACAGCCAGGCTTTCCAGTCTTCAGCAGTATACACCAAAACCACTGTGATCAGACTCAATAGTTTCAAACATGTCCTCCTTAGAGGCGTAAGTCCACTGCTTCTCTGCACCAGGAAACTAGCTGCCCTCCTTACCGAGAGGCTGATGTGGCCTTGCTTGCTTGCCCCCTTTGAGGCATCAGAAAAAGCAGAGGTAAACAACCACAAATTGGATTACTCCTACATTCKCAGCTGAGATAGAATTCAAAACTAATCTAATTATATGTATATTATGAGCCACTAAGAATCTTTTTGCAGCAATTACCAAGCTTCCACACATAAAAAAGGGCATTTTATTTAGCACTGGCTAATCTATCAAGTGGTAAGCTTCAAAGGGAATGTTGGGGGGAAAAAAAACAAACAAAAAAACCCTGAAGTGGGTTTATAAAGCAGGGATATTTCTTTTTTATTGAACTGCAAAGAATTATTTCAGACTCTTAAATGCACTGACTTTCAAATAAAATACAATTTCTCCTTTGGACTTTCAAAGCTTAATTCCCAGTGACATAACTTCTGTAAGTTCTAAAAGGCTCCAGAGCAGCAGTTGGAAATGCTGTCACTGTTTCTGATACACATCTCAAAACCAAGAGCTCTGGCTGGTTAGGGCGGAGAGAAGGCATGCTAACTAGCAGTGGCTGACACCTGCCTTAAAAATTCATAGTCAAGATTATATGGCAATTACACTTACGCTTTTTAATTGCAGCTAAAATTTGTCAGACAACCAAATATAAACTATATGTTTGTTTACAGATAAAAAAGGCTGAAAATGAAAAACTGAATAATGTTATACATGCATATATGCTCATGCACATCTGTAAAACTAGATTTTTACCAAAGCTGCCAGCAAATATATTAACATAGCTGTAGGAGTACAAGCACGCAACATGGAGTGAAACGCAAAAGTAAAGGAGGAGCAGATGTAAGTGCAGGAGGGATGCAAGAGGGAAAATCACAAGAGGCACTTTTCATACTCCTGCTCAGAAGTGAGTGCATTCAAACACTTTCCTCAGGTGTCTGTCCACTACTATGCAGAGTTTGGGCAACAATCAGGAAGAAATTCAAGTTCAGTATGAAATCTGTGACATGATCATGGAGACATAGTAGAAGAGCATGTGTGACTGGAAAAAGGACCACTGATTTACGGAGGATAAGCAAGGATGAGAAGGAGAGGGATTACCACTTGACTGCACAGAGTACCAGTTTGAAGAGATCATGAAATGACTGTGTTTGGGATCCCAAGAAAGCCTGGGAAGGCAACCAGCAAAAGTTTGGACTCTGAACTTGAGAGTAGGCTTGGGTGCAGTCAGGGAGYTGCTCGACAGAACCTCCTGGGGCACAGCCACGAAGGACGTGCCCAGGAGTCGTGGCACACAGTGAGGGGGCAGCCAGGCGGGGATGGTCGCAGAGGACTGGACAGGGTTTGCCAAGAGCGCTGAAAAAACTGATGGATAGTGTCATAAGGTGACATTCACTTGTGAAAAATCATTGTCATGGGGGCAAGCCCTTACTAATGTTATGCTCATCTAAGAAAGGCAGGAAAGAGAACCTGGGGAAATACAGGCTGATCAGTCTCACCTCGAATGATGCCTGGAAAGAATTTGAACTCTTTCTCTTTGGAAACCTTTTTCAAGAACATAAATGACAAGAAGATAATCAGGAATAGCTAACTCGGACTTACCAGAGAGCAAATCATGCTTGACCAAAATAATTACATTCTACAATGAAATGACTGGCTGTGGAGGCGAGGAGAAAGCAATCGATGTTGCACTTAGGTTTTTAGTGAACCTTTTGACACCTTCCCCTGCACCATTCTCAACTGCAGGCTGAAGAAATATTGTTTGGACAAATGGACTTTTCGGTGAGCCAAAAACTGGCGGAATTGCTGGGCTCAAAGGGCAGGAATTAATGACTCAATGTCCAGCTGGCACCCAACAGCAAGCGAAATACTGCAGGGGTACTAGAGTCTGTATCACTCAATATCTTCATCAGAGACCTGGACAATGAGACAGAATACACTGTCAGTATATTTTTGGTTGGTGTTAAATTGGGGGAATGGCTGACATACCAAATTGCAGAATTTCAATCCAGAGGAACCTTTAAACTCAAGGAATGKCCCACAGAAGCCTCATGATGTTTTGCAGGGAAACACAGAGTTCTCCAAAGGTGGTGGAATAATCCCAAGCACCAGTACAAGCTGGGAAGCGAACAGCTGAGTGGCAGCCCAGGTAAAGTCTATTATCTTTAGTTCTATGAAATTCACAAAACTCTACTCTGTGATCTGAGCCTTCACAGCCAAGTGAGAATTCTCTTTGTTGCTCTCAGTAAGCAAGGAAAAAATAAATGCACTACAGTTTTCAAACATCATAACATATTAGGAATACAATGCTATGCAGGTTGGTTTAAAAAAACAAATTAATTCTTGCCCTTTACAGCAATCAATTAGTAAACACCAGTTTCAGCAAATACCTGGCAGTCGTCATATTTAAATTGACTCTAAAGACTGGACGGCTGCCTTGTTAGCTATTTAGAACTAAAAGCAATAAAAGACACAAGGACTTGCAGTTAAGCACCGTAGCACTTGCTTCCAGTTAGGCACCTGCGATTCTCCATAGATAATATGGCAAGAACTAGATAACTCAGAAGCGTGAGTAGAAACAGCAACAAAAACTCCGGAGGCTTCTCATAGAACTGCCTTGAGTTAGTCAACAGGAAGCACGGAGCATACTGAAGTATCCAAATCCCACCCTACCTCTCCTTCCCTGCRAAGCACAAGCACACAAGTCAGTGTTGCAGGATGCATGTCTGTTCATCTAGGATCTAGTCTTTTGAATGTTTAAATTTACAAGCCTGGAATAGTTAATCCAAAACCCTACCTACAAAAATGAGATGTTTTTTAAAACAAAATTAGAAGTGTAAATAGGCAGTTAAAGCATAATCATAAATAAAATGCACTAATAATGGAGACTGAGATGAATACTAATCATATGAGATAAAAAACTACATGTATTTTATAAAAACAAGTAACCCTGGCTCTAAAGAATAATCTTTACATTTTCATCAAAACATAAATGTATATGAATCTAAAATTAAGTATACATGACAACAAAATAAAGTTAAATTCCCTGGATGCCATCAATTCAAATTCAGCACCGTACGCGTAGTGCTACTTTGTTACAAAAAGTTTTAAATTCATCATAAAACAGGAGTAAATTACAAAGTAGCATAAGTGCCACTAATACAGAAACCAGCGGTGGTACACACCAAGCAATACACTTCCTAACACAATACTATGGGTGCTGTGCCACAGACATTAGAACGCATGATCTCTAAAACTGATTCCAGTGTGCACCTAGGACAGACAGACGTTTATTCCAAGTACTGTATTCCCAAAACTGACATCTCTKTTGCTGAGATGTCAGGTACAGACTCTGTCACAAGGCTTTCTTAAGTGACACAGAAAATCAACAAACTCAAACAACATGTAATATGAGTTCATAACTACAATTTGACTTCTGGACCCAAAAGGTAAACATCTGAAAAACAAAGCAAAATCATACCACTGAAAATACTTCTTTGAAGAATTCCCAGCTAAACTTAAGGAGAGTCACTTTCAGATAAACTCAAGAATGTTTACTTGCCTCTATGTTGTTTTCAAGCTGCAAGAAACTCCTTCAAAAGAACTTACCTGCATCAGCTTCTGTACTCTTTTCAGAAGCATAAGTGTGGAGACTGTGCCCCAGCACAGTACTTTTTGAAGTACTACCAAGATATCCACTTCCGTGGTCAAGATTTGTTTCAAAAACCTTTAAATGACAACTGTGATAAATGCAGTTGTCCAGAAGTATTTTAATAACAAATTTTAATTTCTCACTTTTATAACTCCATTTCTAGGTTAGCAATGCTGTTGTTTTGGAAATTGTTTATTTGCCATTGTTAATCTTATCTAAAATAAAAGCTAAGTCAAGGGAAGATTACAAATAGGGTTACTGTTTCTTATCCAGTATCTTGAGAATATTTGCAAACTGAGACAAATCTTGGAAATATCCAAATTTGGGCTACGTGTCCAAAGAGCCTACAAGTGTCAGCAGCTAAAAGTTAGCACCTCTGGTCCCCCAGTGCCCTCCATGAAGAATCGGGTGGCAGCAAGACAACTGATGCCAAAGGACAGAGCCAAGCAATTAACTAGTGAGAGAATTTCACATGAAACACACTCTCCCATCTTAACTTGGATATCTAGGATGGGCTTCAACTAATTCTAACAATTCAAAAATAGTTATCTAACCGTAACTAGTCAACTAGTTACCTCTGCAGTTAATGAACAGAGATATGCACCACAACAGGGACATTTCTCCTATGCCACCCTAAGATGAAGCAGGCAGGAGAGATCACTCTGTAAGTGCCTACCTTATTTACTGATGATTAACTTTGATTAATAGCATATCTTTTATATTCTTGCAAATTAGACAAGATGAATTCTATCTTTATTTTCTTATTTTCAAGTAATAAGAATCTTAAGCCCTCAGGCCAGAGGTTATCTGGAGCCTATAGAATAGTAGAACAACGTAATTTGCCTTAGCATGTCACTCGCGCCACCCTTTAATCTCCAGCATATTAGCATTTGCTACTCTATATCACCCTCTTGAATTTGGCGCTGTTCATGTCTCCTGAGTCACGTATGTTCTGTTCTGTTGATGTGACTAACCTCCTTATTTGGTATTTTGCTTCAAGCTCCCACTCCTAGAAGGAGCTGGTTATTTGAAAGCCTCAGCGTGACAATCCTCCTAGCTTCAGTAAAAGACTCTTTAAAAAAGGATGTGGGTGTAGTCTAAGGATTTAAAATAAAAAGGCCTCTAAAAATAATCCACTTCTAGAAAATAAGCTCATGATATTGTCAGACTTAGCCYATAACCTGCACTTCAAAATTCTCCTTATTTTTAGACCTGTTATTTAACTATACATATATTTTAACCTTGTTGATGGAAAGAAAGATGACAGGCACAGAATCATCTAGACAAAACACCAACATCTAATTTGCATGTTTACTAGTAGTATACATTGAAAGATGAGGGCTGCTTCTCCCCGGTAACTTCCCTGCTAGTATGATATCGTATCAGTGGCTTCTCTGTATATTTTTAGGTCATTCTTTCACTCAGTTGCTTTTCTGTGTGGGGAAGATTCTAATGGGCACAGTTCCATCCACTTGCCTAACTCTACTGCAGGCATATTGGCTGTATGTAAAGGCTGATCTGCTAAAACAGCAAATACGAAACCAGCTCCCTTCATCATCACCTTTAGAGTTTGGGCATACACACGACATTGCACAGTGCCAAGATGTTAATCTCAGGCTGTGGGTAAAATTTATTTCCCAAAGCTTTATCATTCTACATCTGTACTAGATAAACCTCACTGTGGATGTTTACTGTGAAAGCTGAAGAGTTCATCTACATATCTATTTGCATGCGCATATCAGTCAGTTGCAGAAAAAAAMCAGAAGAGAATAGGATTGGTAGAGCTCTCCATTGACATACCGAGCATGAACATTTATCCAGCAATCATAAATATGTATTCTGAAAATGTTCTTCCATCCCAGTATTCAAGTGGAGACCAGAATAGCAAACAGTAGTGAAACATACCCTCAGAAACGCACAGTTTCCAAGTATTTTCCAGGAATATGAAATCCCTAGAACAGACAAATGCAGGACATTCTCTGGAACCTCTGTAATAATGCTTTTTTTTGTACAGGTGAAAACATATTCACATAGTCAAGTGCAAATATATTCCAAGCAGCTTATTAATCACAAATACAGAACAAACGTATCAGTGCAACTGAAAATCATCAATGCTAATGCAGAAGGCATCTCTGATTAGAAAATGCTCAAAAATGATTATACAGATGAGCAAGACTAATTTTTGGGATCATCTTCTTTCTGCATCTGACATGTAAATGTAACTGTTCTGATAAATCAGAGTAGGAAGCAGCACAGTATAATACCGCAAGTTGTATTTTAGCTTAAATTGAACAACTTTTTAGTATGGAAGCTGTGATTAACTGTATGTTTATCTGCTGCTCTGCAGACGGTTGCAAAGTGGAGATGTTAAACATGCAAACTGCGTTTCGTGGAGTGGGTCAAAACCCCTTCTCTTTATACTAAAACTTCCTAGGACTACTGTGTTTGTGACCTTGGGGAAAGCAAAATTATATACATAATTTAGAAGAGAAAGAAGAATCAAGAGAGCCAGGGGAGAGGAAAAGGAGTTAAATCTTGAAATGAGTCTCGAAAAAAACCCAGAAGCCATTTGCTATTAATTCAATGTAAAGAATATGTAAAGAATAGTAAATGCCATCCCTTTCTTGTCCCTGTTTCTCTGCTGAGTCATAATTATGGAAAAGTGGGTTGACCCACAGGACACATCTCTTGGCTGGGCAGGGCTGAGGGGACTGTGCTTGCCATCTACTGGCTGGAACACACAAGTATCGCTACATTCAGTAGTATGCTGCTTGACAGTTGGCCTATCAAAAAAACACATACAGATTGGCGAGAGAAAGAAAATATGGCCCAAGTAGCACATGCAATACTTCTCAGCCCAAGAGACAAGCGAAGAGGAAGGAGCCATCACTAAGATGAAGGGGTAAAGAAATGCAGGAGAAGAGGGAAAGGAGGGGACCACTAGTGACACCTTACGCTGGTAGCTTAGAGCCTGCAATACGTCCCTGCTCTTTCTGAAGGATGCACGCTACTCAGCTAAATRTCCTCCCCTCTCAGTTGTAGGATATGTTTTCCCGAAATGTCTTCCCAGGTATAAGATAAGCTAATTCCCAGCAACACTAAAATTATATTACATGTTAACAGTTCCTAGGGTGATTATAATATATGAGCACAAGCAGGTGCTCGCACCTGCCCAAGGTAAGGAGGGCACAGAGAAGTACACGGAGAACAAAAGCTGGAATGCTGAGGCATTTTTCTATGAATCCCTGATGCTTGTGCCTTGGCACTTTCTATTTCGACCTCTCAGGAATCAATTAAAAAAAAGTCACATTCAGAATGYGGCACTTCAGTAGCTCTGCTGGCAGCAACACTTTGATTTGTTTGACATTTACTGATCATCTGGTAAGCTGAACGCTGCAAATTCTAAGTTGCAGAAAGACAAATCTAAGGAAGGAAAAAACAAATACCAGCACCATGAGGCTGGAGGAACAGAGAAGCTGGGCTAGCATTCTATTAAATAACTTGAGACAACTCTACATATAAGCATGAGAAAGTGAAGGATCAAACACTAGAGATAAGTTGTACCCACTGAAGTTCTTTACTCCAACACTGAATGTCTTAAATGGTAATGTTTCCCACTAAAAAAACCTCCATGAAATCTTTAGTGTAAACAATAATTCTCTCTCTCTTTTTTTTAATTAGGCCCCTCTTCCTGCCACGCATAAGAGTAACTCACCAGGCTTTTAACACAACGCCATTAATAAAACACTGTCTGAAATCAGGATTAAAGTAATTAGAGCACCATGGAATCACATCTTTAAATCCCATTAACGCTGACTCAGACCATCATTCAGAAACAGTTACAGAAAGCTTCATGAAAATGACACTATTTTTAAACATTAAAGGATTCAAAATACTTTTCCATTTGTTCCTTCCCTTCATTAGCGCTCAGTTTCCCCTACCAGCATGTAGCCACAGGTGCATTTCAGTGCTGATACATCAGTATGGGAGTTAAAAAATGGTATTATGGAACTTTGGCAGCTTTGCATAGCTTTCTAAGCTATGCTTGATTCCATGTTTAAATATCTCAGCTTTGGGACTACCATTTTATTAATCAAACTACAGAAGAGGAAAAAAAACTGAAGTGAAAGTAGATTTCTTCTTAAGCCAAGATATTTTAAGAATTTTTTGTAAAATGAAAACAAATAGAACCCTATAACAACTTGAGCTTTTATCATACTGAGTTTTGATCAGAAGTTGTGACATTCCATAACTTTGCCCATCTATGCTAATGGTTCTTCAAAAAGAGCAATAAGGGCTTTTGGTGGTTTAGGAAAACACTTGGTAATGAATATGAAAAATATGGACAGCCACGTAGTATCACTGGTGCTTTATTAACCATCATTATTGGATGTTTCAAACTTTGGTCAAAGTGAAAACTTAATGTGGATACCTCTGGTACCACAGAGGCATAAAGTTCCATCAGGAAAATATGAACAGAATAACAGAAGTGGACAGTTGTTTTTTTTTTTTAAATCATCTACTACATGAGCTTATGGGAGAAATGTAGCTCCAAGCCACCCCACCTACAAGCTGGTACAGCCTTTTGCCTTCAAATGGAGTGCTAGGTATTTTTCTCAAAAACAAGAAACCAAACCAACTAGAACCAATTACTGAAAAAGTAAAGTCTAGTCCTATACATTACCATTTGTTTCTTAATATAACTCTGAGCATATTTACACATTGTAACAAATATTAAGATTCCAATAAAAAATTTCAACACCAAGATAAAAAACATGAAAGGATCTAGAGGTGTCACTGAAATTCTCTGCAAGCATCCCAAAACTATCAAATTCTCTTCCTTCTTTTACGACACCAAAGAATAAAGACTTTTCTCTATCCAGAATTTTAAATGGTCAAAATGACTTTCATTTCCCAACCCAACAGACAGAGTGGGAATCAAAGTATGGTTCAGAGGAACAGTAAGGTCCTCAGGCTAGCCCCAAGCACACTGAAGAACTACAGCTGTTGGATTTTTTGACTTGATAAGCGCACTAGTTACAGTTGTCCTTAGGTTTCACTTGAGAAAGACTATAAACCAAAGTAAAATTGTGCAGTTTCAGTTTTTTTAAAAAAATAAAAATGTGTTTCCATGAAATGGCAATTTTATAAATAAAATGTGATTACCACATCTTTTCCCTACATCCTTTTATATGTCACTGTATATCCTTCTCTGATCAGATGCAGCAAAAAAGTTTACAGTCAGAATCTTTAGCTTTACATTTGATCAAGTGTTCACACAATTGAGATTGAATCATGTGACATCTGCACGTGACATCTTCATGTGACGAAAGAGTGAGACGTATTAATAATTACTACTGTTTTCCATTTAAGAAAACTTAAGGATAAGCCCGAGGATATCTGTGRTATTTTTCAAGCTATTTTTCTAATTCATTTAGTTCTATTCCTCAGTAAGGCTACAAATAATTATTGCATTATATAGAAAGTGTGGTTTGTTTTCCGTTAATAACACAGAGATGCTAAAAGTATTTTTCCTAATTAAAAAAAAAAAAAAGGTTATTTTAAGTTGAGTGACAGAGGTTAGTCCTTACAAAAAAAAAAAAAAAACAAACACAAAAAAAACCATACGTCTCCCTGATAGGAAGTGGACAGTAACATTTCACCATCATTTTAACGTTGGGGTTTATCATCAGCTATTTCACTGTCTTGCACTTTTCTTTGCTCAGTTTCACGCAATACATAATGATACAAAACTCCTAGTTGTTCAGAAATCTATGACTGCAACATACTAGATAAAAATTAAGTATATCATTATCTGAGTCACCTTTGCCTTAGAAGGCATACTCACTATGCAGCCACTTTTGTACATTAAATGGTAGCAAGAAGATGGAGTTACAAATCTGGGAAGAAGTGCTGCACGGACTGTGCAAAATACAGTAACATCCTAGGAAGGAGGCATTTTGATGGGTGAACGCTGACGTGCACCAATCTTAAGAGATACTCAGTGGAATGACAGAGTAGGTTTCACAGGGAAAAGCTGATATAGCAGCTCAATAAACCATCACGATCCATGTTATTTTCCACATATGCTGGTGTAGCAGAGATGGGATCCGGAATATGGGTGTRTGGGGACCAGAAGCACTTACTGAAAGGGATTTCAGCTGAAGAAAACATAACAAACTTCAGTGCTTGACAACACATTGGTGACTTCATTAAAAACAACAAACATTTTTACTAATATGGACCAGCTATGCTGTCTCAATTGAAAGACAGGGATAATTCAGCTTTTATATCCTTTTTGACAATAATATGTAGTCCACTAAGTTAAGTATCTTTGAATATATGCTTTGAAAACCTGAAAAAAGGCTTTTATCCTTCACCCACTAATGAACTATTTCTCAAGATTAAAAAAGAGCTTCACTATCTTCTACTTGTATTTTCCCTATGTAGTCAACTACAGCTGAGGACACAGAAAAAGAAATACAGTCCTGTTGCGTAACATTTAAAGTCAAATAATGGTTACTGCTAGAGGTTAAATGTGGTTCAGCATTTGCTTCTATTTGCTGCCAGTGAACCTGCAATGCACAGTAATCAGAATTTTGGCCTAATCCTGAAAAAAAATAATGAAACAATTGTCCATGAGGGAAAGCTATAAATTTTTAAAACAAATTTAAGAGTCTTTAATACACTTTTTAAAGAAATTTAAGGATCTTAAGTTCCAGAAATAATTTTTCCTATTTACAAAAAAGCTGTAGTTCCACAAGGGTTTGTGAAGAGATTTTGTGACTTCTTCCAAAAGGAATGAGACTGAATTCTTTTATTTAGATGGAACCAAAAAGTCTTTTTTTTTTTTTTYTTTCCATTTCTGTCTTCTCTGGATTCGTAACAACAAGATGCACACAATTACTGCACTTTATTCACGTAAGAAAACATTGTCTTAAAGAGAGCAAAATTAATAACAAAACGCCTCTTGCTAGCTTGAAAAAGACATTTTTCCAACTCTAAAGTCTATGTAATTTTTGTTCATGCAGGGTAAAATTTAAAACCATATCTACCTGAACCAAAGGCATACTTAAAATGCCAAATATCATTTTTCTTAACATAAACCGGGTCTGTTATTTTTTCACTGCATTCTGACCATGTTATAAAAAAGTGCATCTATCAGTGGTAACCAAGACTATATCAAACCACCATAATAAACACTAAAAATGTGAAAAAAATGCAATAAGGAGAGGAAACTATTTGCTGTGAATCTGACTTTCCATTCAATGTTGCTCCTCTATTTAATACTACTGTTAAATTTGGATAATGTTGATTCCAGTGTTTAGAGTTTATAGACTAAAAGAGGTTAAAAATCATAACTCTTTGCATCTACGGTGTACCTATGAAGCTCTCTATGGAAATGTTGGTGTATAAACTTAAATTATAACTACCCACTACATTCTGTGTATTCATTAATATATTGATTTTACATGATACTATCCTGCAGGAGATTTGATTCTCAGTTTACAGTGATACTTAAATTCCATTTCCCTACCATGCTTTTAAGTCTACATACTATACCAATAGTGCCAAATTAAACATCCGTAGCTGAAATAAACAACTGTAACATCATCAATAGTACAGCTGGGATAGTGCGTGTTATGGGGGCCAACATTTCCATTTAAATTCAATAGTATAGCAAACAGGTTTTTTTATTATCTGGCAGAACTGAGGGGAGAGGAGGGAAAGTAACTAAAATGGCTAAACCAGGGAATCRATTTCCCCCCCACCCCTCTTCTTATAGCTGAAAAGAGACCCCAGTAAAACAATGCTATACAGGTCCCCCTACAACAGTCAAAATTCAGCAGCAGATAATATTTATTAAACACATCTGATTTGCAAGAGAAGAGATTTCTAATCAATTTYACACGTAGCATACTAGTATTTGCCCATTTGTACCTGTAAGACTAGTGAGCTGCACAGTTTGATTCGTGTTTTGCATAAAACACGGATTTTATTCCAACTCCAGAAAATTATCATACAGCATGACTGACACAACTCATGGTCTTCCCTTAAAGAGAAAAAATCCTGTAGTACGYCTCCACAAAATAAACAATATATGCTTCTACCCCTAGCCCTTCTTCCTCCCTGCAGACAGACTCAGCGTGTGGTTCCTGAGGAATTAGTTGTAGAAGAACTCCCCTGCTGACAGCAAAATGCCAAATGCACGTCCTGCACATGTAATGTGCCTGACATTTCCACATCTCACCAGGTTAACGTTTCTGACAAGTGCTTAAAAATATATGTCTTTTAAAATGTGTGTTTATTGCTGCCTTCCTATCTCCACTTTAAAATGTTATTTTACTCATGAAACCACCTCCACATTTGTCTTTTGATTAAAGTAGAAGTAATTGCTTTTTGAGGTCAAATACCTTTTTGGAATCAATGGGTACATTTCAGTTGATGGATKGTATAAAATGTGCAAATATTATCTTCTTCATATACAACAGAACTGTTAAAAACTGAAAAGAATCAACATGATTGACAGATTTAACAGGGGCAGCACTGAAAATGTTTTAACACCCTACCTTCTTTAATGTTGTTATTCTTTGCAGTAGGAGACCTTGGGAAAATCTGCAAAATTTTCAAGTGTTAAAGCAATTTCTTCCCTACTTCTATTTTTTCCCATGCAAGTACAAATTCCCAGCTGGGACCTTTTACAAACCAAAGAGGGATCTGACCCAGACACAGGATTGGTGCACCAACTAGTGTAGTTGAGTCAGTACAACAATTTTTCTTAGGGAGCGGYGTACAGTATTTGCTGAAGTGCAGTACTAAAACTGTACCTAACAGATTTTGTGCACACCTTCCAAAAAGTCATGGCATTACACACAATGGACATTACATTAATTTTTCTCAGAACTTCTAAAATGCTTCTGGACAGTAGGTCAGTCCTCAACTTTAAAATGTGAGTCATGGAAAGTGATTTTATTTAATTCACCCAAAGAGACTCTTGGTTGTACATCTGGCTTCATATAAAATAATTCTAGTACACATATACACATCTACACACATTTACATATATGTTTTATATATGCTTTGGAATTCATATCTGAAATATTTTCTCCTCAGTAAGTATATGTTTTTCTCTCAATACTAATGGTATTGCCAATGACAGTAACAGTCACTGATGCTAATTAAACTTTATGATTTTGCAGTGGGATTCATAAATTATAGTAATTTCTTTTMGAAATTGAATTGAATAATTAAGCATTCCTCAGTAACATGCTGCACACCATAAAAATGATGAAGCCCAAAAAACCAGAGGCGTTTTAAACTCTGCTACAGAATATCTGCACCATTCAGTAAAGGCATTTTTTTCTTTCTGTACTGTTAGTCTTGTACTTTTYAACTTTGCCCACCCCTGATCATAATAAAAATAGATTTCAAGGAAAATTAGAGGGTTTTGAACTTCCTTGGTATTCAGTCAGAGAGGTCATTCCTGTTTYAAAGGAAGACAGATCGTGTTGGACRCAACACAGAACACCAAGTTCTCTGAAAATTCCTGCTATCTGACCCAGCCACAACTACTTATTTTTCCTTCTAATGCACAATATATACTGACAGAGTTATAAGGAGAATGGCAAACATTGCCATTAAAATATTTTTCTCTTGAACTGAAATCACAATATTCCAAAATATTTCTCATGAATCAGCAAAGGAAATGAAGCTCATCATTCTACTTAACGGAAGATAATCAAACTCAACGCCCTTATGCAGAGAAGTTCTACCTCTGGTGCATGAGAATGGCTGCAGGTACAGAGTAAACCTGGGAAAAAGAACTATGACATATTTAGATGCAAGATAGCCATGTCATATAATTTGCTGAAATACATTAAAAACAATAGATTATTATAACATATACACTACAGATTATATTTTTTTAATCTGGTTTCATCTGCGTTAACCTCATCAAACATTTATAGAAATAAACTTGGAGTCCTCATACACTTCCTTAGTGCCCCACGCATGACGCAGCAGTGGCCTCCTGACAAGGGGTAAGGTATACCTGAAGCCATACCTTCTTAAACTGCTCCAACCAAACTGACAAAAAAAATGTGTATTTATTCCCTAAATCTGGCACCCAGTGCTTCCCTGAATCTTCCTGCAATTCTCTGTRTGAATACTTGGAAAGACAAAATTCTCCAACAATCCACTGGAAAGGAGTCCTAGAACAGCTCATTTTACTGCACCAGACATACTAGGCATATATAGTGGCGAGGACAACAAGAGAAAGGACAGAGTAACTTCAGACTGGCCYCATGTGCACGACCAAGACATGCACTTCAAGAGCTGAACTCCTTTTTTTCCCCATCAGGATCAAACATTTGGTACCCTGCTCTGAACTGCACACCTTCCAGACTACCACTCCAATTCACAAGCTAAACTTCACCAATTACTCTTGGCTGTAGAGAGGAGGACTTGGCCTTCATTACGGATATGTTCTGTTCCTGCTTTCTGACTGATTCCAGGCTCTCTGTCTCATCAGGACGGTGAATGCCCTGGACTCTGAGGCAAGGTTAATAAAGTTTATTTATCTAAACAAATACTTGGCTCTGTCTTGTCCATCAGTTCATGTGCTAGGGATAATGTAACCATGTAACCAGCTAATTCTTAAGGTATCAAAATGATCAAATGTTAATCTCTTAACACRTACTTAAGACATTCACATACTATCATTACGTGAACTGTATTCTGTACTTGCAGAAGGTGAAAAGTGAAGTTATTTCAGAGACTTTTTCTGATAAAGTTTGACCTCATTAGTCTCCTACTGTGCTTAATATGCCCAAAACAACAACTTACTGCTTTTTGTAATTAAAAAAAAAATTAAAAAAAATAATTTTATCATTCCTAACAGTCACAATGTAATCTCAGGCCAGGTAGTAGATCCTACGCTAGCGCTATAAATATTTGTGTACAGGTGTCATTTTTGCTTTATTTTCCACAGTCCAGTCCTACTGAATGCAGCATGATATTGCAGCACCTGGTAGTATAATGTTACAACAGGTATCACAGCTACAGAAGAGTGATTTTGCACATCACAGGATTCTCAGGAGCTAAAAGAATGGATTTCTCTTCCCCCATCCCCCTCTTTTCTTTCTAATATTAAGGCACATATTTCTTATAAGGCTTAGATGTAACTCTGATTTTTTGCAATTTGTAAGTTTTATCTTTGGGTCCTTTAAATTATCATCTCAGTTTGACTAATACCTTTCCTTGGTGTATAATCGTGTTTTTATTAAAACATTACTGTAAATATTATACTGTATTGTTAACTGCATATTAAATTGCTTCATTTTGTTACGAAGTTCTTAAAGCCTAAAAAATTTCTTAAACTCTTATCTAGCTAACAGATTGAATCATGATTGTGTAACAGATTGAAATCTCCATAACGGGAGATCATATCAAAATTCCTCTGGAAGTCTGCTACTTCTTAAATGAACTATTTAAGATGCAGGGGAATACAATTGTGGGGGAGTGGGAGAGAAAGAAGAGAAGTGGACTAGTGGATTCAACAAAAGAAAGGAACACAGCGCATAAGATAGCCAGACTTGTTGACAAGGGAGCTCAAAAGCACAGTGAAGAAAAAGCTGTGACTAATTTATTTATTTTAACCAGAGGATGATAAAGAGTACCTGTCTGCTTGATTTGGGGATCAATGTGAAAAGCACAAGCCTACCTGTCTGAGAAATTCTGTCTTACATCAGACGCAGCAAACCTGTCTTGCTGTGCCCCTACAAGTATCTAACAGCATTTACAGACCTGTTGAAGGGAAGGAGACAAAAAGAAGACACGGAAACTTCTTCTATATTTGCATTTTATTATTTCTTTACCCTGTTTTATTTACTAACATCTGGATAACCAATTAGTGCAAAGTTAGCATCAGTAGAAATTCAGATGCTAACCTGTAAATGGGCTTTTTCGTGCTTTGCACTAAAGGTGCCACTTAAAGAATGCTCTAGGCACTCATATTCCCTACATAGTGTAGGGAAGTGTAGAGAAGTGCCATCAGTCAAGCACAAAAATATGAGTTTCAACAAGAAGAACAGCTGATATATTTCAACATACAGATTACTGACATCTCCAAGCTATTGCAACTAAAAAGCAGAGCAAGTAAGACAGCTGAACAGCTGCAGTTCATCAATTAAAATCTAGGTATTCAGCTTGAGGTATCAGGAGCAAAGATTATATAAAACATTTTAGCAACCAACATGTTTAAAAAAAGGAAAAGAAAAGCAAATTCATGAGAGGAGTAAAAGGAACATCACACTCAATGCTGAGGGTTTCTTCTGGATATTCCGTGTGACAGCACTGTCTATGGAACCAACACTGCCCAAACTGCACAGAACCACAGCACCAAACAAATTGGAAAGAACTTTCTAACACTGAAAAACAAACAAACAAAACTTTATTTTGCCTGTAGAAGACTCAATCCTTTCTTCTTCTTGTTTTTCCACACAGAGCAAGACCGACTATTGTACTCTCTGTCTTTGTCTAAACTCCACCAGTGTGATAATGTAATGTTGCTCTAATTTAACCCCATTATTCTTTTGTCTTTCCCGAAGYGAAATGCCACTTCTCTTCTTCCCTTTGAGGTTCATCTCAGACAACTGTCTTTGTTCTTAATGAGACCAATCCATATGTTTGCTCCTGCATATTGTATACAGTTAATRGGAAGATTTTCTAACACTATAAAAMCCCTTCTATTATTTGTTCCAGTCAGCTTTGTGTTCTTTTCAATAGCTGTTGTAACCACTACCTTTGATAAAATGTTCCACATCCAACATGTTCTACTTCTGAATAGTCATCCCTCCCATGAACTCAAGCTTATTTGTCCCTTCAGCATATGTATATCTCCTTTCCTCAATTTCTTCCTTTCTCATTGTATTGTATGTGTTCAAAAAACCCAAACCAGAATGTACAGTGAAGGCATTGCTCAGGCAGCCTGCAACAAAGCACTACACAYGAGCTGATGCATCACAACTATAATTTAAGTTATTYGCCAACCATTATACTATTAAATATTTGCTTTGCTGATTACCAATAAATCAACAAATAACCATTATCAGAAAGAAGCAAGTTCATCTCGTTGTTTACTTTTGCTGGTTTTTAGCTACTAATCAATGAACAATAATGAAATTATGTACACTAACTACTCAGGTGGTTTTTTTCAATAAAAAACAGGAATATGTATAAAAATAATAGAAAAGTAACTAGATTAGTGAGTTTTGTATGAGTGTACATGCACAGTGTGAAAATATTATAAAATTCACTAAAATTACTAGCTTCTCTTCTAATGTGAAATAGCTTAATGACTTTCTTGATTTAAATGTAGACTCCTGTGGCTCAAACAAGTTGTTCTGGCAGCCAGACATTAACATGATACTGTCAAGTCTCAGATAAACCCTGTTTCCATGCCATGCCACCTTACGACAGAAGCAACAGCGGCACAGAATGGCGTGGCACAGAACGGTAGCCTTACACTCAGATGCGAGAGAGAACATGACTAATCCTGGAAAACATCCAATGTTATCAGGCACCCCATATGGATACTAGATGTTTGCTGCTGCTTTGCTTACAAAGCAATGCTGAGGAGCCCTAGTGGTTTAAGTAACGTTCCCGATTTTCTTTTAAATAGATCTCATGGCTCTGTAAACAAAATATAAGACAGGACACAGGAGCTCACACAATTGATTCCAACCCCTTTGCATATAGTATGCATAACAGTTGTTTTGCTTTAGATTAYGGTTAACATGAGTCCAACAATCTATGTCCAATTTTATCTTGGCGAATACCTACTAAACTTATCCAGCACTGAGAAATGTCTCATGGGTATTGTTACTTCAGTTTTCTCTTACGTCCTTTCCCCATCAGATATCATCTGAGTTCTCCCAAACATGCTGGCCCGCTGCAGTCTAACCACTACAGAATTTATCTTGAGCAAGTTTTCAATTTTTCATAGTAACCTGCAACTATGACAGGATTTACTAAAACGGTTTCTCTCTCCATATTCTATTCCCTCGACAAAAAGAATACATGCTTCTTCTCAAAAGGCTTAACATCATTATTCAAACATCACCTTTTACCAAATTCCCTTGTTTCAGGCAGGCTTATGGAACTTCTGTGATCAAATTTTATTTTCCCAAGAAATAAGAGTTAGGGCTGGCAGCTGAAGAATTTCTACTACAGTCGGAAAACATACATCATGCAACAATTAAAAACCCTCACAACCTCACTGCATGGGACTGCAGTAGCCATACAGTAACCATAGCTACTCATTTCAATGAAGATTAAAAGAAATAGCAATGAATAACAATGAAACTATAAAATATACTATGAAGAGCCACACCAAACCCTGAAAGCTAAGAAAACCTTAGCTTCACCCTTAGTAAGGGTGAAGAACACGTGCAAAACAGCCAGCTTTTTGGTTTGATTTCCCATGGTCATATTTATCTCTTCAGTAACATATTCCAAAAGTATACGTAGGCATCCATTTCAACACTTTTGAACAGGACAGAAACAGGAAAATTTACCGGCTGTGTATTGTTGTCTGAAATAACAAGAAATGTGCAAATTTTGTCATAATTCTGTTACATTCAGGTATGTAAAGTAACATCTCTAGTAGAGAACTTAATGTGAAGAGAATGAAGAAAGCAGTTTGTAACAGTCTTGTGAAACCAACACAGCACCAGACTTTCCACTGCAAATTTACACAAAACATTCTGAGACTAAAATTTTGATCCAGTGCTGGCAGTTTGCCTGTTTGTAAAGCAACTGTTACTGCTGACCTTTCCTTGCACCTTGTAGATTTACTAAATATATGCCATGCTGACAAAGATCAGCCAATTCTCTCAAATACAACATGGGAGGTACAGGAGGATTCAAATCTTATCAATTACCTATTTACAGGGTAATTTCTAGTATTTTAATTCTCATTTATGTATGGAACCGACATCATGTTACGAGGCAATGAACCCTTTGTTACAAATAGCAATAGGGCTCCAAAACAGGCCTGCCTTTAAAGTCTGTGAGTCTAGGAAAAAGCAATTGTTTATCATCTGGCATCCTCATACAATTTAATGTTTAACTAAGGCAGAAGTTGAAGTACTGCTCTCTCATGTGCAACAGAGAACTTCGTGATCAGGTAAGATTTTTTGACAATATTTCATAAGATCAATTCTGGGAAATGCCAGAAATTTGGGACACAAGTGCCATTTATTTCAGAATGGTGGGTATCTACTCCTTTGCTATTCATGCCGCTGGAATAACGCACAGCGATACAGTGGACCAAGCAATGATGTGGGTTCCGAGTAGATGGGAAGTTCCAAAATGATGTCAAAAGGGTCAGTAGCATAAGTACCCATACTTAGGTCAAGATTATTATGATTTCAGGAAACAAATTCCTGGGCTTACACAAATTAATTATCTTCTTTCTATGCCACAGAGATATATAGGGAGATATTAAAACAGACTCGTAGAACAATTAAGGTTAAAAGGGATCTCTCAAGGTCATCCAGTCCAACACACCAACCTCAAGAGCCAATCTCAAAGATAGGTAAGGTTAACTTCTTGCTCATTTTCATTCTTGATAGGAATACCCACATGCTGTAACTTCAGATGCCTAGTTTTGGTGCCTCAAAGAGGCAGAAAGAGGAAGAGATGAGCTTAGAGTCCTCACCTTTGCTGCTGACTACATAAGGGGTCTAAATTTTGTTGGCACAAGCATATCATCCTCTCACACATGCAGACTTAAACAATAAGCAGTCTTCCACTCTTTCTGTGTATACTATGTTTCTATGTTTAGACAAATTATGCAATGTGCTTTTACATGAATAATAGAAATTATTTCTAGAACTTAAAAAATTGTTATTTACTGAAACTTGTATGAAATAGATGACAGCAAGACACAGTGTTCAACTGACTCCAGCGTCAGAGCTTCAGGCATTAGAATAAATGTTTTTCTTTGTCAGATTTGGCACATTCATAACTTATTTGTAAATCAGGAAGACTGTTTCAAAGCTCCCCCATTCAATGATGAAATCGCATTTTCCTGGTAACCCCAAGCATGTCATTTATCTCCGTCAGAAGAAAGCCTTCAATGAACAATAAAGCAAGTGTCACCGCTTTTAATTAACAAGAAAACTCCTAGTAATCCTGACTCTCCCAATCTACGTGTGATATGGATGGGAGGGGGGGATGGGGGAAGAAATGTGAACATATATGAATATGAGCATCTATTAAAGAAATAGTTGTCATTTTCATATAACAACTTCGATCTGCCTTCTCCATTTCTTCTTATCTTTTTAGCAACTCTTGTACATTAACTAATATTCTGTCTTTAATTTTTTTTTTGGTATCTAAATGCAAATCTTGCATTTTTTCAAGATAAGTTATGAATAACAAGTTGCATTTACAAGAAATAYTGACATTTCCTTGAGGTCAGATTTTTTTTTTCTTTAGAAAGAAATGATGAAACAATAATAAAGTAATTTGTAACATCACTTGACTGAAATATGTGCCACTTACACCAACATGGATCAGCAGGTGCACTACTGCATGAAGTAATCCCTCCTGCTATTACTTGCAAGGTAAAATTTGTAATATATCAAGATGAACATTAAAAGTGGGATTGAACAACCTTGCCAAGCTATGGAACTCCAGGGTTGCAGATGTTTAAGTACAGACAAATTTAGAAGAAAGATGATTAAAGTGGCATTTATACAAAACATACTAATCTATCAAAAGCCAACTGATGCAACCTCACAGGAATATTTTGAATAGCAACATCCTAGAAAAAAATTATTCAAAACACTGCCTAGGATATGTGAAAGCTGAAATTATGGTASACAAAGTCACCAACATAACCGAGTCTATGAATATCTCAGTGCTACATAGGAAATCCCAGCTGGGAGCAAATCAACAATTTGAAGAAGTATAAACTAATGTCTGAGCTGAATTTAAGAAATTTAGATTAAAACTCTCAACTCAAATATAATTAGTATCACATTATACATGCACACAAAATCTCCTTTATTGAAACTTCAGTAGAATTTATTTCAGACGTATATGAAAATTGAAGGTCACACTGCACATAAAATAATACTTTAATCCAAGGACTAAGTTACAGAACTTTAATCTACACAAATAAGAGAAAGTTCAAAATCACCACTATATCAAAAAAACAATCAAGCTGTTAGAGGTTACCATGATGCTGACTGGGCCTAAGCTTCCTGTGGAAAAAAGAAAAAAC
This sequence comes from Oceanodroma leucorhoa, assembly GCA_030449065.1. Classification (NCBI taxonomy): domain Eukaryota; kingdom Metazoa; phylum Chordata; class Aves; order Procellariiformes; genus Oceanodroma; species Oceanodroma leucorhoa. The sequence goes on along the minus strand of JASVER010000074.1, from coordinate 1,289,835 downwards.
AAAAAGAAAAACCCAGACAGAAAAATAAAATAACCCATCCCAAAATGTTTATCTACAGACTAAATCATTCTCACCATCAGGAAATGCAGGTCTTAAATGCAGTCTCTTGCTTTTGAGCAAGCAAATATGACATCCTCTGATTTACCTTGTAAACAAGAATAGGATATTTGTATTTTAATTAAGTACCTTTTAGCTCTTAACCATTGATTAAACAGTTTCCATGCCTTACAAAGATACACTTGAAATTCTTTCAAAGATGTCTCTAGTTGTCGAAGCTTAACTGGCTTATGAAATAAAATAAAAAAATGAAAAAATTAAAAAAAAAAATCTACCAAGGAAAACCATATCCTGACCCAGCTGCAGAAACAAGACACCTTGGGATAACTTAAGATCTGGCAGATAGTTAAGACTCATGGGAACCAAATATCATATGTTTCAGAGGCTTCTGGAACACCAGAAAAACAGCACAGATAAAACTGTATCAGGCAGCATTATACAGAAAGGGCAGATGCTGTCCTTAAATGCATCCAGGAGAATCCTACTGATTTATGTGCTTTGCTTTTACACTGAACTAAAAGAACCATGTATATTATATTCCCAGCTAAAAAAACCCTAAGTACTGTTTCAATCAATGTATAAACTGCTTTCTTTCAACACAGTTCTGTTAGCTTTTGATTAATTTTCACCTCTGGTGTACTAATTGTTGAGTCCCTTAACTGGTTGATTAGAATCCAATAGAGAGTGTAAGCTGGACACCTTTTCAACAAATTCTTCAGCTTATTGAAAAAGAAATTATGTTGAAACAGCTGCTAGAGTATGTTTAGTACTTAGTTTACTCATCTGCATCTTGTGCATGTTGTGCATGTTTAGCATAGATTAATTACACACTATGCCTCTTAGCATGGTCACTCAGGAAAGCAYAACTTGTCTTGCAGTCCAGATTTACAGTCCTTTGTCGTCGCTTCCACATGCATTTTGGAATAATAAACATCTGCTCATGCTACTGCTCATGAACTTTTGCATAGTATGAACCATTCTTAGCAACGACAATAACAAAACACCGTTAAAGCAGTGGATTTCGTGAGGTATACACAAACACTTCATAAAGTGCACGCACATCTTCATTATTTAAAAATATAAATTCACTAGAAACACAACTTAGTTTTCCCTTAATGGAATTTATTTTTCATGTCAATCTTTTGGATACTAAGCTGATGTAGGTTTTCAACTAACAAAAAAGTGCCCACATATGACAGGCATTCTAGCAAAGACAGRGTGGTGTGAGCCTACCACAGATTTTATTCTCCTCCGATCTCCAACAAAGTACCTGCTGAACAGCGTAATTTACTTGAAAACTACATTTTTATGATATTCATCAAAGGACTCAAAGAACAAATCAGGAATGTTAAGGTCTTGAAAAACTGTCTTTCTCAACTCCTCTGCCCTCTTTAGGAAGCACGCTCACCTTGCGTCACTGCTTCTCTGGGTTCTCCCTAGCCCAACTCTCCACCAGTATCTGCCGCTCTATAGGAGATGTATACACACASGTAAAGTGTGTCTGTCTGTCCTATYGCTACAGTGTAACACTCTTCAGTGTATTCTCCCCCAGTTTCTGGATGTGTAACCTTTTTCATAATAGAAGAAAAACATTGGGTTTGTATCCCTAAGTTGTAAAGAAACAACAGTTTAACACCAATGTAATTTTACTACCTCTTTAATCACACCTTCTGATGTAATACGCTTAAGCAGCGATTTACCTTTAAGCTGATAGGTTCAAACATTACTTCAACAAATTAATGACTAAGAATTAACCATGCAGTGAACCACAGCCATGTGTTTGCTGACACTAGTAAGTGTTTGCTTGTGCGATGCACTGCCTGGAGAGGAGTAGACAGCTGAGCTTTGCAAGAGGACACCCAGCTATAAGATGACACAGGGGAATCTAGAAATGCAAGGTGAAACAGAAAAAAATTAACCCTGACTTTTGACAACTGGAGCTTACCAAGATGCGGATTATGAAATCAAATTGTTTTTTATTTTTAGCCGGTATCCCTCGAAATGAAATGTAACTTAATTACCTTGTCATGTCACAGACAGTTGCCACATAGGAGATACAGAGGAAAAAGAGACATACTGTTACTTTGGAGTAAAGAGAAAAAGCTGTCAAAGATTAAGTTCAAAAGTTAACATCATTCTGGGAATTCAGAAAGTTAAATTCTGTATGTTTTTCTATCAGAACTAACAGAGGAATGGAACTCATTGCATATGTATCTATAAAACAAAATTGAAATTATATGACACGTTCCCCTCCAACTAAAATAAGCAGTCATCTGTCACTCTTTTATTAAGGGATACCAGTTCAAGAGTAGTTCCTGCATTTTCTACTCTAAGCAGGTAAGGCAAGGAGAGTTGTTCTAGCCACCGGGTCACACAGCACATCTGAATACCAATCAGACTAGTGCTTAAAAAAACCAAACAAACCACAACAACTTATGTTATGCTGTTTGTACAATCTATGCTTGTACAATGTAAAGAAGGCTCAGAAAGAGCTGCACCACAGTGCACAGATGATAGATGGATATTAARATAAGGACATAAGGCTATTCAAGTCCTGTACATTACAGTAAGCAAGACAAAAAGATCTTCTATACATGACACTTCAGAAAATGAATGGATTGAGATGTTATTCTGAAAAGACTCATTTTATTAAATACAAAGTATTATTAATAAATTTTGCATTTCAATAAGCTTTGTCTGTCACCTATCATTATACGACCTATAATCTTTCAACTGCACAAAACATTCATTGGCTATGCTCCTTTAGCTTAATAACGGCTGTAAATTTAAGTAGCCTAAGAACAGAAAGATTTAAAGAAATCACTTCATCTGTTACACAATAAGAAACCGAGTATCATTTCTTAGAGGCCTCTTGACTGTGCCTGGAATCTTCCCAGACAAGTWCCTCTTTAACCACTGTCCTGCATCTCCCACCTTCTACGTGCACTAGCTGAAGGGCTGGCCCTGCTGACATCCACAGGAACTGTGCCACAGAATTCAGGGACACAGAGATGTACGTATTATTCCACTGTGTTTCCAAATTTGGGTATAAATGTAATTCAAGCATATATTTCTGTATATGTAATAATATGTACTACACAAAACCACAGCTATGCATGTCATCTTCTTGACGCACTGCAAATACATACACGCACTCCTGTAATTTGCACATATGTATTTCTTTTTCATCTATAAATTAAAGAAATTCAATTGGGAGGTCTAACTAAGCAAATGGGAAACTACAGCAAAAGTATACAAAGCTAAAGTTGGGTAGGAAAAGTTATCCAGATTCAACTTCTCTCATATTTTGCTGTTACAAGTTTAAAAGACACATATGCRGTTACCCGAAGTGCTCAAAGTTTTCTAATTTTAGGTAGTAGCAACCTTGTAGAAAATATGTTTGCTTGGGTTTTTTTGTTTTGCTTTTTTTTAAAGACAACCTCAATATCCAATTAAAATCTAGTCCAAAAACAGCTTTTAGGAAACACCTGTATGTTAACAGTTGAAGAAAGCTACATAGGTATTTTAATAAATTCTAGGATTTCCAGATAAATTTTAGAAATCGCATGTCTTTAAAGAGATCAGGTAAATGTAATTCTTTTTAATTTTCTGAAATGGATCATATTCTAGCTTTGCCTCAGTTGAGCTCCAAAGGATCAAACAGTGAAATTAAAAGGACTTCCTCCTCTTTATATATGAAATGGCTTTCTWTGCAGCCCAAACAAAATAAACCAAAACCAAATACCTAAAAGAAATTTAGGGGTTTATGAAAATATTGGTTCTACTCTACCTTCAATTTCAAAAATGTATTGATGTAACTGAAAAAGACAAAAATATCTGTGACTGGTAAAAGTATATAATTGCAGATATCAATGCAAATATAAATAACAGTAACACCAGAAAGGGTGCTTGTGGGAATAAACAGTTTTGAACACATATCTATAGTTCTGATGATCCAGGCTAAACCACACATGCTGCACTATTCATCTTACTTTGGGAGTCAGGTTTAAACATATCTCTAGCCTGCTTATGTTAATGCCAAGAGACKTAAACTTGGGCAGTATAAATTTATGGCAGATATGGGAAAAATAAAAGGAGAGTAGGTCACTATGTCAAGAGAAGCAGCACAGTGGTCTGCCCTGTATTACCCTCCTGGGGGATCCCTGCTATATTGGGCAGGGCACTTCTGAAAGTAACAGCACCTTAACGATGACAGTCTCACAGAAGCCCTTATAACTCCAGAAAACAGCTAACCGCAAAGGACTTACATGTGGGGAAAAAAAACATAATGTATCTTTTAAACCTACAGAATATGTATAAATAATAACTTTCCATAGAATCCTGTGCTTACATGCCTCCTCAACAAGGAGGCTTAATAACTCCTCGTGTCAACAGGGCTTGGAATAAACAACCCCTGTCTTTATCTAGTTTATTTTTGGCAGCTTTAGTGGAAACACATTAAAAACACGTTATTAAAAACACAGCACAGTTTTCCAGAGGTTGAACACATTCTACATTCCAGCGGTCTGTCTAGCCAAAGGTTATAATCTTAAAGTTAGGTAAGTATTTATTAATGAAATTCTATGACTACAACTAACACTAATCTTAGCTGSCTAACTCATTGCAAATGAGAACTCGTCAAGTCTTTGCAACACGCTCTAGGGTGAAAGAGAAAAGGCACATTTCAGAAATTCCAATTTCTCGAGATCCACAATGTAACAGAAAGTGAACGATAAGAGACAACACTTCAAAGGGATCTTGAAAAAGTCCGAGTACCTAATACCATCCAATTCTTTTGGAAAACTTGTATTTAACAGGAATTCCAGGAACTCTCAGCTGGAAGTAGGACCTCCAGTTGAGGTTAGAAAAAAGTATGAATATTTAAATAGATACTTCTATAGTGAGAACAATGAAGGTGAAGGAAAGGGAATTTCTAAATGCTAATTTGATTGTCATGTAAAATAATGCTCAGAAGCATGACCTGGTCAAGGAACCAAATTTAGAACTGCATTTAAATTCGTTAAAAGCAGACTAAGGAATTTAGCTACATAGGCATRTTCAGCATACAAATTTTAAAAATATATTTTTCTATATTAATTTGAAATATAAGGAAAACAGAGGCAGAAGCATTCTATAATTATGCTGCCTCCATCTTGTTAACAWAAATTCTGTAAATTTTCTAAGAAAACAGTTTAAAATTTAATTAGAAGCCTCAATACCTCAAATTCAGTCCATCCATATTGTTACAATAAAGTTGAATCATGGCGGAATGATCACACCAGGAAGGTTTGAGGCTCTAGTAATATCTGTACCCCAATAATCTACTCCAACAAACTGATCACAGAACTATTCTAATGCTTTACCAACCCAAATACTTCTTCCCACCCCAACTTCTCACTCTAGAGAGCTAATCCACTGTGAAGTCCCAGTGAACTGTTGAACTTCATAGCTAAAATGCAAAGTTAAAATATCCCCAATCAAACCCAAGTGCTCCTTCTCAGGAATGGTTTCACTTAAAATCCCTGAAAGTGAACAGCAGYGGCTGTTTTTATATAACATTTCTTAGTTCACATAAAGCAGCTCAACTGCTTAGAYTTTATTGATTTCAAATTTTGTCTGTATGAATCTCCACATGTATTTAGTGTATCCATGTACTCACACTTAAGAGATATTACTGTCCTTTCCCATTACTTCACATTTTATTTTGAGACAATTTGATTTCTACTACCACCACAGATTTAGAAGGAGATATCTGAAAAAGCACAGTAAAGGAAAGCAAATGCCATTTATTTTTTTTGCAATAATTAACATTTGCAGTACTTTTCATATTACTACTACTTTATTACTTAACTAGCAGTGTTAACCACTCTGACAACTACGCATGCCTGAAATGACATCGCTTCCTAACACTGCAGACCTGAGCAACTCTGAGCCACCTTAAAAGGAACGTCAATAATGTATATCACAGCAGTGACTTAGAAAATGAAGAGATCAATACAATACACGTCAATACTATCTATCTTCCTTAGATTCACCTAAATCTAGCTGAAACATACTGTCCTTATTTCAGTTCTGCCTCTGTTTGCAGAATTTGAATCCTTTGGCCTTTATTACATGCAGCAGTACTGCGCAGTCACGGCAGTTATGATCTTAATTTYCTGTTTTAGTCTCAATTTCTTCCTGTATTCAAGAGACTGTTGATATAAAGCCTAAATTTAAGCTACAAAACCGCAGGTGTATTGAATACTGCCTTTAAGATATGGAGCTCGCAATTTTTTACAAAAAAGAACTTTTAATCATACATAATATTCAGAAACCAACCTACAATGAAGCTAGTTGTGAGTTAGATCTATGAAATGAAGGATGCAAACCTTACTGCTAAGAGTAGAAGACAATGAGAAGTTTGACTGCAAGTGCCGTTCCGTTACTTTTGACAAGGCTTTCTATAAAGAGAATGAGGCCTGACAGTGGCTAAAAGAAGAGATGCCTTTTATTACTCTGAAGATGTCAATTCTAGTGGCTAAACCAGGCACCTGGTAAGTTAGAACATGTGGCTGTTCAGTCCGTACTGTGTAATAAGCTGTCAGGGAGGTTGCACAAGCTGTTTTTACTATTGAAAAGAAGCACCAATATATGTTCCCCAAAATTATGATATCATCACATGATACGCAAAGTCAAATTTCAGAATCAAAACTCAGGGGCAACACCTACAACTAATCCTGAAAATCGCCAAGCATCCTTTGAGTGGAAAGAGGAGGGAGGGCAGCAGTACAGTTTTGCCCTAACAATGAATACATTACAGTGCTTAAAGAAGGCTGCAGATTTTGCAAGGTAGATAGATAGGTAACAGATGAAGATTTCTGGTATCTAAAGAGAAAGAAGCCACCTGATTATTTTTCCTAATTGCAGATTATTTAGTTTTCCAAAATGCACTCAATTTCCCACTTCCACATGCTACTTAATCAAATAAAAATCATGCTTTATTTAAAAAAAAGATTATATCAGTAAGTCCTTTCRGGGCCTCCTGGCATTAACATCACATTCAATATTTTCATTAATCAGGACCAGGTAGCTCAAGCCATGTGGGATTTGAGGCACAGTTATTTTCCTACCCCAGACTTTGACTGAGAAAACAAAGCTTTCATTCTAAATAAAAAAATGAACCAAGTACAATCAAGTATGGCCAGATTCTGAGTGTACACACTACAGAAAAACCTGTCTCCGAAGCACGTTCACTCTACTGAACCATCACTCAAAATCTAAACAATTATATCGGGATCAAAGACTAACTTCTAACAATCCTGTTTAAGGAAATAAATTTTGAAGAAGCATGAAAACGTATTACCAGGTATGTCTGTAAGTCTTACTGGCACGAGAACTACTGTGAAGTTGGGTGAAAATACTGAACTTGCTTGTCCCAGTAAGGAAATGGATATCAAGAAGTGTGCTGTGTAAGTCTCAGCTTTTCACCTCTGCTTATTATCCCAAGCAGATTTAGTTCTTCAGATACAATAACCCCATCCACTAGCTACATTTCTATCAAAATGCTTGGCCTTCCACTGACAACTTCTGAATGTATTTATGCATCATCAATGTAAAAATCTTTAACACAGGGAAGAGTTCACAAGTAACACAGTTTAAAATTACTGTAATTTCCTCACTGCTTCTCCATATTAAAAAATATAATGTAATCAATTTCRGTTTACTTACTATTATGGCATTAGAGACTATAAAATTTTGCCCCAGATGCAGATCCAGTTTGGAATAAAGCACATTATATTTACAGTTCATAATCCAAATAAAAGAAAGTGTTTATAAAAGCAAGCWATGGAAACTCACAAAGAACGCATTGGTCAGGCTCCCTCCACTTCTACCCTAGCAGTGGATATAAGTAAACCTAAACTAAGGAATTATGGCACTAGTATAAAAAAAAAAGTATATAAATTTTTTTTTTTTTAATCAGTTTTTCTTGTCTCCCTCCTTACTCAAGTTTCACAGCATACATATGGGTATGAATAAGTAAGGGATTCTTCACCCTAACTTCATGCACAGCAGCTTGAGAAATGTTTCAGATTAACATAAATGATAATACACATACATAAGGCTGTCTTTCAAAGAGGTCTGATAATTCGTAAATGCAATGTTTACACAGATCAGGTCAAGTCAAAAGGTTGGTAATATAAGTATTTAACTTATGTAAACCTGTTTATCACTGCTAAGGAACATGGGGTGACTTCGAATGCTCACTATCTAATATACGCAGTACATATTTAGTGCAACTCGCATGAATTCTCATTCCGATTTTTAATTATTATGCAGTCTGCAAAGACAAAAAGGCACTAAGTCAGATTGCTCTTTTTTTTCTTTTATCAGAACAATTAACATTAATCACGTMTTACTTCACGGGCACTGCTTTTCCACACATTCATTACTAAAATAACACTGAATGAAGTTTGAATAAAAGTATTGAAATAACTACAAGTACCTTCAATATATTTCTATCAATATTTCCTTAGCCAGTGTTCATAAAGAGGTGATGCAAAGCTTCATTTATACTCACTATATGTTTCAGGACTCCCAACAAAAAAAGAAACAGCAATTCCTTTTAAAATTGTTTATAATGTGTTTTTTCCAGATGTAATTTTCTATTTATACCATACACAGTTTTACTTGCATAACATGTCAAAACGCTTTGTGAAACTGTAAAAGGAAGTCAAGGATTTCATACCGTTAAACAGACCTTGGTGGCAGGAAGGGAAGACAATGAATTTGTTTTTAGTTGAGATTTTTGAAGTTTTAGACAAAGAGCCTGAATTCATGTCCCTACGGAGACCATTTTGTTTTTTCACCTACTAGACAATAAAGTAGCCAAAGTTTTTTTCTAAGGTTTCCAATCCATGGCTTTAATTCCTATTTCAAAATCTTAAAATTAAATATCCACCCATCCATATGGAGATCCAGACATTTTGTTTTTTGGATTTATTAAAATCTACTTATACTGATACTTATACAGCATAGGGACATATGATTTGGCATGGTAAACACAGCCTTAACAGCCTAATTGCTTGGATTTTGTATAGTGGATCATTACGTTAATGCCTCTGCAGTAACGTACTAAATAGGAATTCCCACAACAAAGACTTCTCATTGCTGACTGAGAAGGAAAAGGTAGGACATACTGGGGTAATTTGGGAAGAGGCTGCTCTTCAGGGACACAGGAGAGGAATCTTCAAACCAACAGGACTACCAAGCTCTACCAAAGGGAAGAAAACATGCCACAACACAAAATGCCATGAATTATGTTTTTGTCTGAAGAACCCAGGGACACCAGACGACTACATCTTGTCTTACAACCTTGCCCGGGAGGAARGATACCTTCACAGAGCTTTACAGGATAAAGACATACTCTATAAAAGTAAACTGCTCTGCATATATGTAGAATTTCTTATTGTACAGTATTCAACTGGATCTTGAGATAAATCTCATTATTTTGTTCTGCAGTTGCAACAATGGCACTGTACATTATGCTCCCTTAAATAGTTTCTCCCACGTAAACAAATCTGACACTGATCCCACACGACACCTGGACCTGCTCTGTCTTCACAGCCCCAGATTCATGGATGTGATAGAAAATGAGGCTTGCTTAGAGGACTAAGAATGCCATTGTGGAAAAATTTTTGCTTTGGTAGAAGAAAGACTAAATGGAAGTTTTCCATGATAACCAGGTATTTTGAAAGAATAAATGTATGTTTAACATTTTTGATCCAATAACAAATTGGATCAAAATAAAAAATAAATAAAAGGCATCGACATAGCCATATATTTTCTAAGTTCCTTTTAGTAGTTTAATATTTTCTTCAGTTTCTTGAAAAAGTTTCATTACTGCTTTCCCTAAACTTATGTCCACATTTAATCACCCAAAATGCACCTCCACCGCACAGCAGATGTGTCATTAACTATTTCTGAAAAAAAGTGAAATAAAATCACCCAGCATGAGAATACTATGGAATAAGTCAACACTAGCAGATGGTGTTTATTTTGTCACTGCTTGTGTTAAAAATTACCACCTATTTCATCAGTTTCTTTAAGGTAGAAGCTTCATGTAAAAATTGGAAAAGCTATTTTTTTATAAGCTGTCATAGGACTCCTTAAAATATAAGCTCTTTCTTTCATGGCTTCCAGTTTTCTAGGACATGGTGCAATACACAGGAGATCAGTTTGTATAAATCTGACATGATCAAGTATTTTGCTAGCAGCTCAGTCTTTCAACACACAATCTGTTTTGTTTCTCAAGCAAATTTGCAAATTCTTTAGTTCAAATACCGGTGTTTTCAAGACAAATTCTGTAACAAGTGTTAAGTCTGCTCCTAGGACAGGCACCTGGTAGAACTGTCAGTTTGTTTTCTTCTAGGACCCAATATGCAAGAGAACTTTATTTCCTCCTCAGAATTCCCTACACTCTCATTATTTTATATTATCACACACTTYTGGCTATGTGGTTTACATTCTCTGGTTGATTGTTTCTCAACAAAACAGTATGTTGCATGAAGAGCAATTTTACAACCTGGACTTGGCAAATTAAAGAAATCACTGCTAAAATCCCATGATAAAAACAGTTTTTGCTCATGTATTTTTGAAAGAATTTCCATTAAAATGGAAACCCAARAAACCTCCCAGAAATGCAAACCCATATAACCCTCAGCAAGGCAAACCTACATTGAAAGCAGCAGAGTGMACTAAATTCCTCACTACTATGATTTAAACAGAATTATTATAAACGCTATCCGCAGTATCCATACACAGTATTTAAATACAGTTTTCAACAAAGTAAAAGAATTTATTTATATCTGAAGGCTACCGGACAGCAGTCTACCATTCTCACTGATGATTTTAAATGTCGTGCCATAGAGAGATCATTCTCCTAAATCAAATTCCATACAACCAGTTGCATTTTGTATCTAAACATCATAAGCACAGGATAAAATCCAATCCATTTTCTTCCCCCAGAAAAGGCATAATTCCTATCTTAATTAAATTAGTTCAATTGATAACGTCCCAAAATTACTTTAAGAACTTATTTGCACATCACAGATTACCATAGATCTTTGAGATAGTTGTATGCTTGCTGCAACAACATATCAAATATATAGGTTATTAACTATAGTCATTCAAATCTCCTTTTGGTATTGACAGGGTTACACATGAATTCAGAGACTATGGACTCCGCTACAATGTCCAGGATTGTATGTTCACAGCTTACTCAAGATCATCATGTTGAAACAAACAGAAAAGATGCTTAAATCGCACTACAATGGCTGCAAAGTGAACCAAAAGATAGGACATGGTAGAAAAAAAGGCTGCCTGGACAACCACCGTTACTGCACTGCTATATGATTTTTAATTACTTGACTCAATCCTTTCACCCTCCCCGTTAAGTCTTCCATTGCACTTAATGCTCAKGTTGGCTTGCACACACTATACAAGGAACCGATGCTTTTATCTTCATAATTTAATGAGAAGCACAGGCATCTGTTTGTGTCCTATTCAAATCATAGTCTAAGCTGAGCGCTATTAAATTTCTTCTTTTGCTTTTATATATTGCTCAACATTACACTATCTGAATGCTTTAAAAGCATTAATTAATGGTTTTGATAAACCTCTGAGTTTTTGCTACATTATTTTACAGCTATAAAAAGAAACCCAGGGTGGTTTTGTTTGTTTGTTTTTAATTCTGGATGCTTAGTATGAGCTAGATTTGAGATTTTTTTTTTGGTGTTTTTTTTGTTTCATTTGGGTTTTTTTTCCAATCTATTAAGAATTCTTCTCCCACAAAAGAAGTAAGAAAAAATGAGACTTAGGTCTACTCCAAATACTACATAGGGGAGATATTTTCCTACAGGAGGCTTTTATCCTTCTTCCTCCCAGAGTCTGAACATGGATCTGCCAACAATCCTTCTGCCTGTATTTCTGAAGCACTGACCATTATAATACCCATGTTCAACACTTAACCTCCTTTTTTCCCATTATCTCTTGGTCTGCACCAGCGGCATCTTTCTCCTTAGCAAAGCAAAGGCTGAATAGATCAAGAAACCTAACATTTTATTAGAACATAGCAAAGCAATCCACCCGCTAAATGAGCACACTCGATAACTGGGTACCTTTAAAATGAAAAGTCTGAGGGCTCTACTTATGGTGACACAAAGAGTCCTCTTCTGTTGACACAACATGCACACTGAAAGCTTTGCAATGCTATTTGGATGCATTCTCAGCCAGCTGAGGCTTTAAACCAAGGTTAGTGCCATCTGTGTGTTCTTGGCAGCATCCAGATTGAAGTAAAAAAATCCTATGGCACTTTTAAAAAGGAACAGAGATAAAGCTTAGTTTTGGTCAATTCCTTTGAATTATTAACATAATAGATTTGGCTGACATCAATGCCAGTCAGCACATCTGGATCTATAAGCTCACTGCACCTTTCTTACCACTTTTAGAGCATGAAACAAACTATTTTACTAGCCATACCAGATTTATAATGTCCAAGTAATTAGACTCATAAAAGTCATAAAAGGTACTAAGTTTTTCTATTGCTTGTCTCAGTTCTTATTTTCTTAAATGAATGTTACTGGCAAGACAGAGGTGAGAATTAATACTACCATCAAATATTTTTGAGTTGCTATATAGTTATTAATACATTCTCATGTTSTTCTTAATTTCTAGAGTCCTGAACAAACACAATACCACAACTTAAAAGCAATATACAAATCAAATTTGTCTGAATTGGGAAGGGTAYCAGGTTGTCAGGGAAAAGAACTAAACCAAAGAGAAACAATATTTGATGAAAAACCTCAAATCTTCAAATGAGAAAAGACATTGTTCGGATGGATGCAATTTGTAGGGCAAAGCCTTTCCATGATCCTGGAAAATGCACTCAAGTATTATTCTTTGAGATATAGTATAGCCTAAATAGCATAACCCATTCATTTTACCTGTGCCAAAACCCTTTCTGCAACACCAATAATCGTGAAAGCTTCAGAAATGCAGAGATACATACAAGATAATTTCCRTTCTTTATTAATTTAATCTTTATTACCAACCATACACATGCCACCTTGGGCAATTTTTAGTATTATATACCAGCATTATGGAAATTTAATTGCTCTACAAATGCGCTGGCTCCCACTCTTCTAAGAAGCATGGGTATAAAAAAAACCAGTCCTTATCTCCAGTTTGAAAACACACTGAGCATTCTTGGGCTGCATTAACTATAAAATGGTCACAGCTCCTCCGTACTTCCCAGAATTTGATGTAAGAAACTGTCCCAGTATTTGCTCAGACACTGTTTGAGATTCAAAGCATAATGCCATTCACTAGTTTTTACCAACAATGAAGCAATTATGGAAAGAAGTATATCAGAAAATCAAACGGGGGGTGACGAGAAAACCTTGGTTTATGTCTCGTGTAAATATTTAGTGAGCAGAATATTATTCTTGSTTAGGGCCCTAATTTAGCAAAACATTTACTTAAGTGCTTAAATGAAAAGCCCAAATGGAAAGGTATCCTTCATGTATGTACTAGGTCACAGTTGCAATGGAAAAAAAGAATGAAATATCAAAATACATCTTTCATCTCATTAGGCAGTCAAATACAAGGCAAAAATTGCAGTGTTGAGGATGAGACTTCATAAAAAATGGCCCCTGCTAAATTAGTAAGGGCACATACTGATACTATAGTTAGTGTAAGCGTACATATCCAATGAATGAAAACTATTCTTTGAATTCAAGAAACATCAAGAGGAAGATGTCACTGAATCATTATCTTTATACTAAAATTCCTTAAGATGTCTTTGGATTTATATTACTACACCTTGTTAATTTTTTCTTTTGCTAAAAAGTACATTGCAAGCTTTTTCCAAACATCCTCCTCCTCCCAAAGGAGTTTTGCTCTCAGGAAAATAAAAGGCATGTGGTGGGGGTGGGGGGGAGTAGTGGTACTTTAAAAAAAAAAAAAATTGTCTATCAATGAGGTGATTCCCTACAAAACCAAAAAAACCAACAAAACCCCGATTGTTTTGCACAGCCCCTAAGATACAAAACTTTAGCGTCACACCAAGGGTGACTGTCTGAATCTGAAACTCTTAGATCAGAAAAATTCAAATCAAAGATGAACAGAGCTATCACTAAATCTTTCATTAGAAAGTCAGATTTAAGAATCAGTGAAGCAACATTTATCACATTCAAGCTTTTACCAATGGGATAAAACATATATAACTGCCTTTGTGAAAATAATGCTAGATACAGGTACCATATTGTTTTTAAATTATGCCTGTGTGTACCCAAATCTGGCATCTACTACATGTCTTAGCTCTCTTTCTCTCCATGTAATGAGCCCTGTCCTCTGAAGCAACGTCAGCTCAGGGAAAACGCAGCTCCTTCACCACCCAGTGAAGACTCCCAGTAAAATCCCCACCCTTACCTAGTTCAATCAAATCAGGAAGGTAATACTCAACAATTAAATAGAAATAAGTAGTAAAGAGAGATCAGGTTTATTCAGCAGAATATAAATACCCAGGAGGAAAAAACAAGCAAACAAAAAAACCCCACAATACATAATAAGCAGAACATAAACAGAACTAGATTAATCATTGCAAAACCCACAAATTCTAAACTAGGTTCTAAGTTTACAAGGAATACAGTTTAAGCAAGATAAAAACCTTACGTATTAGAGAGTTCTTTGTCTCAGCCAGCTGCTGCCAGCTTGTCTGTCTGTCTTTCAATTTCTCAGAAAGGTGTGTGTGAAAATCTAAATGAAATAAAACAAATACATTTTAGAGACGGCTCTTTTCCTCCTTTTCTTCCATTCCATTCACCTTTGGTGTAATACAGCCAATAGAATGTTTCACCTCCACCCACCCAAAGCATTCCTGAATAATAAAAAATACATTACTCATTATTATCTGGAGACTGAGAATTCTTTTATCTTGTTATCAGTGACATATAAAAAGGMATATTGAGTAGCAGTAGCACTGGTGAAATCTTGCTTTGCAGGAGGTACACATACCCACTGTCGGTACCATTAACCATGAAAAGGACAGAGTGCATAAAAATCTGGCTATAATCTGTGCGTTAGAATTTAACCTGAAGTCCATGAGAGTTTCCATACATGCTCTACAGTAGTTAAGATTATACTAACTTATTTTCAGTGTATTATCTATTACTCCTATAACCAAGTATGTATCATTACGTCCTTCTAAAAGACAATTTTTATTCTCTAAAAACAGACTCTTAAGATACATTTGGAAAATGGACGCTTTCAGCTATAATAAATCACTTCGTACATGTTTATTGCAGCAGCATGATGACTTTTACATTGACTATCAACATAATCAGTTGCTGCATCTCAACTAAACATGAACCAGTGAAACTGCACTGTTGCAAGGATGGCAATTTTTTTTCTTTTCTGTCTCGTAAAAACTCCCCAGCTTTAGGAAGACATTTTTAATATATATAAAAAAATAATCCTTCAGCTTTGAATAGTCTTTCTCTTTGACTAAAAAGAAAACAGGTTTCTTTTTGTTGTACAACTAATTCAAATATACCTGGACTTTGAAAACATGAAGTAATTCTTACATTTGAAAAAAACAAAATCAATTGAAAATTGTTATTGAATTTAATTATAACAACAGGAGAGTTTTCAGATGTAATAAACAGGAAACATAAACCCGCTTTTTATTTATTTACATGAACTTCCTTGCACAAACCAGTAAGACAAGAAGCCTAATAATTCATGTATGGTCACTTCAATTCTTGYTCTTCACTGCCTCTAGGGCTTCACTGGGAAATTATTTTACTTGGTACATCTCAGGTTCAAATCATTAATAATTTTTACAAGATAATAATTTAATCTTGCACCCAAAACTCACCAGAATCAGCAATGAAAATGTGTCCTGTATACCATAGTAATGTAGTATATGCAAAGAATAAAGGCAACGCACTGACACAAACAAAGTGTGCTGAGCAAAACAATAGAAAATAAACCRCTTTGCATGCTAAAGATGTAAGACAACAAATTAGCTATTTGTTAGGAGCACAAATATTTTGGACCTAAAATGCCTGCAACAGAAATAATGTGAAAGAATGACAGCTCCTGAATTTTACATTGCTGGCCCTGAGGAAAAAAGTAATTTTAAGGGACAAGTTATACTTTTACAAACAATAAAAACCAGACAGARTTTACTAAACTGCCTAAACGTCTCCTTGACACACATGAAGTTCGAGCTTGATGTGGTATAAATAATTTTCAGGTATTTTGGCTCATGTCTAATTAGTTCAGCTTTACTTTTGATAATACAGACTTTTGATTTAAAAGCAAGGAAGGAAAACAAGAGATTTTCAGGAATGGTCCACTGAAAGATAATTCTAAGAACATGTGCAAGTTAAGCAAAGCTATGTGAAGTGTGGAGCACAATGACTATCAATATAAAAACTTTGGTAAATAAATAAAAAAAAGAATTGCAAATGTCTTCATTTTGGTGTTACCAGCAATTTCCCCAAAAATATAATACTAAAAGTTGATGCAATTATTTTCATATTTTTTATATTTTAAGAATAGGAGAAATTAAATATAAGTAAACACATGCATACGCAGGACTATATCAAAAAGAAAGAATGGAATTGTTTCACTAAGCTTTTTTTTTTTCCTTTCCGTTTCCTTTTTTATGTGAAAATGGGACCAAATTATCAAATACAGTGCAATTCTTCTGTGATACTTACAGTTAAATTAAACAATTTTAGTAGTTTGCAATTTTACAGTTTCTGTTATACCACACCCTATAATATGCAAATTTTTGAAATCTTTACTGTCTCTATTTCATTTTTCATATTCAAAACAATAGAAGTTTTGCTTTCATTTCTCTTTCAAGAGGGAAAACCAGAATTAATCCATCAACAGCTTATCTATTGACGTTTTATCACATTACCCTTTAAGCTTATGTATGTTATTGAATCTGCTATTTTCTCTTTTTACCTGTCTGTGGCCACCTTGGGTTATTTGATCCTTACAATTACAAATGGTACAGATGAGGACAACAAACTGTTCCCCCAAGAAAGCTGAGCCATGTTTTTAGATGTGAAACATTTAAAACTAATGGCTAAAACGAAAGTTTCCAAGCTCTGTTTCTCCAACAATTAAAAAAAAAAAAAAAAAAAAAAAAAAAGTTTGTTACCAATGCCCAAAGGAAAGAATAATTTAAATGTTGAGACACTTTAAAAATAGTGTCATCTGAATGGAAGTCTCCATGGGTATTACCTTCCTTTGACACTCACAGGGAGTTAAACCTAATTGCATTTAGGGTTATCTCTAGCAGCTACACTCAGAATCAAACCTCCTCATGAGGACTATTGTTCTAACTAATCTACTTATTATGCTTTTATTCAGATTTAGTACAGTCTTTTATAAAAAACATCTCAAAGGGATAGTAATGGATTTTGCAATTATCAGACAGGAAAGAATAGACTATGACCTACAATCTCTGGCCTTGCCAAAAATTAGCAAAAAAATCTGTTGTAAGTAAATCTTTAGATGTAAAGTTAATTTTAGTCCTGATCAGACACCACACTATATGTCTGGAAAAAGTAAAACCTGTGTGAATTTACTACGCTTTCCTCTTGTACATTCTGCTAAAACACAAACCCCCCAATGTCCACAGGTCCATTTGCTCCTACAGTAACTGACAGAAAGAAATCTGCTTTCTGTATATTACTTTCAAAGATGAATGAGTGGCAGTTTTCTGCTTGCTGTCTCAAGTCCCAGTTTAAGTTAAAAATCAATGCTGATACAGCTAATTTTAAATAGCACTATAAATACTATCAACACTTTTTGAAAATTTAGGAAACGCATACTGCAATTCCTAAACCATTCTCCTGTGAGGTATGCGATGTTCAGACTAGATGCTTGTCTTCTGCACAGTATTCAGCAAACTCATTTTCTTCTCCTTTCCTCACAGCAGCCTTTTCAGAAACTGATACTCTGCTTCCATCATTCTATTACTTTTTAACATTTACCTAATTTCCCTCACACCCCAGCAGTCTCCCACGAGGCCTGGCACTCTGACAAGACCTACACGACGTCTTCTTGCTGTCCGACAGAAAGGCCAACGGGGAAAGGTTTTAATTGCTCTCCCCATTTTCATTCCCTCTCTATCGCTATGCCGTGTAACCAGCGGCCAGGAGGCCCCTCCGAACACCACGCAGCCAGAGGTCCCGCTCACAGCACCCCACTGCAGAGCATTCTTGGGCCCCACAGCGCACCTCTTTCTTACAGCAAAGAGGCTGACCACCAAATACCGTGTTGTTCTTAATTTATGGTTCCCCTTTTGAGCTGGGCTAACAGTGACTCATAACTGTTAACTATCCAGGAACAAGTATCACTCCTATCTCTTCTCCCTCTCTTCCCAGCCCCAGTTGTTTTCTTCCTTCAGAATTTTCCCCTTCATAGTCCTGTCTGAATGGATGCTTCCAACTATGCACTATGAATTTTCACCCTTATTAGCTTAATCAGGTATTCTGGAATTTCACTTTTTAACATTTCCCGACAGGCATCACTAAAAGCTTGGCTACCAATCATACAGTATATGCTCCACCCTTTAAGATGACAGCACGTTGTTTATGATTTTTTTTTTTTACAGTATGAAACCTTTTTGCATTTTATAAGCCTTGCTTTCTCCATGCATAATCCTTATGCCTCTCTGTCAACATTCGTCTAGAAAATAACTGTGGAACTTTAAATATGACCAGGGCCTAAGTATCCTCCTAAGCTCTGTTCTCATTTTCCCTGTTCTATTTATCAAAGGGCATAACCCAATTTTTTCTGGTCATACACAATAAAAAGACTGTTTATTTTTATAAAATAGCACTTCAGAAGCATTAAAAAAGGTCTTACAAATAAATACCCTTAATTTCTCAAGCTGCTTCCCCTCCTTCCCAATATTCATACAAAAAGATCCAGCAACGAACACTTGCTCCATTTCTGTCACACCTGCGTGGCTGAGGCCTGTCCCAGTTGCCTCCGATTTCCTCTCTACTGAACACTCCCAATGAGCAGACGTGGCGCCCCTGTTAATACCTTAGYACATTTTCATTGCTATTTGCTCAACATTTATTACTGATCATTATGGTTTTTGAGGAACAGGACAAAACCCGTAACAACTGACAGAACACTCTCAGTACTGGGCAGGTCAAAGCTCTACGTTTTCCGCAAATAACCTTTTTTGGTTTTGTTTTTTGATCACTTTGTCCCCTAACATTTTGGATCAAGCATGCTGGAC
This sequence comes from Oceanodroma leucorhoa, assembly GCA_030449065.1. Taxonomy (NCBI): domain Eukaryota; kingdom Metazoa; phylum Chordata; class Aves; order Procellariiformes; genus Oceanodroma; species Oceanodroma leucorhoa. The sequence continues at coordinate 1,270,460 of JASVER010000074.1, read as the reverse complement.
AGACATAACAAATGCGTTACCCAACCTATATGCATATCATTTCTGGAGGCAAATAATGATTATGAAGACATTAGAAAAAAGTGAGTAACACAAAAATCATGCAGAAAAGTAYGGGAATATGAACTGTTCTGTAATAAAAGAGCCACACAATTTTTCTTTTCCTATATTGTCTTGACAGAATTACTATCTGCTGTTTTACTCTATTACGTCCTATTGCACATTTTACACCCAACGTTTTGTTTGATCTTTTACAGAAGTTGCATTAATTTTTCTTTCCTCTGAAGCACATTCACCAAGCCAATTAAACTTAAAAAAGCTTTACCTGCATAGTATACTAGCTCTCAAGCATAATTATTCTCCAATACAGAACATCCACAACACATTTTTTTTTGAAAGTATACACTTAAATATGTTAACATACCACCAAATATTCATGCAAGAATGACAAACGCTACAATGGAAAATGCTCTAATATTAGTTCAAGTACATCTGAAAGCCTATTATAGTTCAGTGAACTCAACAGCAAATACACCATTTTCCCTCTCCTGTCTACCAAAGGTAAGGTTACAAAATGGGAGTCAGAAGAATTTTTGGTTCACATTGCCATTTATAATGTCCTAAATATTACCAGACATGACCAGCAACAGATCTACTGCACCATGAGCTGGATTTTCCAAGTGCAYTGCCCATGTCTCTCATACAGAATCAACAAAGCAACTAGCTACATTAGAGACAACAGTACAGGACTTAAAATGACAAATACCTTCATTTTGTATTTTCATTTCCAATGGACTAATAAAAGCACTAGGATGTGCRAGTACCGTTAAGAATCACGGGGACATGCATAATTCAGATTAGCACTTAGTAGAGTGCATAGATGTGTGTATTTCTTTGTGCAGAAGTCTGTCCACACTTATGAACTTAAAGTGAAGTGAAACTAAATTTCAAGTGGATTTATTTAACTCAAATTAAATGGTTTCAACTTGTCTTATTTCCAAAAAGAATTAAACACAGGCCCTCTTAAGTCCAAATGAATGTGTCTACATAGGAGTTTCAATCAATTTCACAATACCACTTTAAAATCACGCCACAAAATCACTGGTAATTTGGACAAATCTTCTCAAATGCCCCTGAAAAGCCAAGCCCTAACATCTAAAATATCCATAATTGCCTCTTAATTCAACATGGTCATCGACTCGCATCAAAAGAATAACTCTAAGTGAAACTTCCTAACATTTTTTTCTCTTCTTCATGATGTTTCCTTCTGGTTTTGTTTTTCTTTGCTTTTTAAAGTAAGGGTCAATTTAACAACTATTACTTCATGCTGTTAGGAATGGGTTAGTATCCCCATACGGGTCAATGACTCAGCTACAGGTCAATATCCCCATAATTTATAAAACAGTAAGCCACAACTCTCATGGGAATAATTTATTAAAAACTAAGAAAAGCTTCAGTCTCAAGTAGCAACTACAGGTACTCCAAGGTTGCTATCTCCTTCTTTAGTACCTTTTCCATGCAAGTCTTTCTCYGAAATAACACTTTACTATTAGTTCAGCCTCTGTTCCAATGACTGTGTTTTTAGATCAAAAACTTATGCCTGGAAAAACCAATATCTGCATTATTAGACTAATGGCAAGAATTTAATTTATTGAAGTACAAACTAAACAGTTCCTGGTGAAAGTTTGTATCACTTTTTCAAATCTAGCTATTTGAAAAACAAACAAAAAAAMCCCCTAATTAAAACCAGTATCCTTACATAAAAATGGTGACAAAATTCACATTAACCAAGTTTTACAACAACAGTGGCCAGGTACAAAGTTTAAATTTAGAGGTGACTATATGCATTGTACTACAACCAATCAACACTTCAAKTAAAGCACCCACTGCTGTTCTTTGTCACTTTCGGCAGCACACAAAACTGTGTAAATAAAAACTGTATAGAGAAGGCTAAAAAGAATTTAAAGAATTTTAAAGAATTCCTTAAAAAGAACTCTCCTCCTTATTGTGGGATACATGTTGATATCCTGTACGTTTTCAGCTTGAAAGTTTAAACAAAGAATAAGTCAACCAAAACGCCACAGTCAAAATTATCTGCCACATACTACTTSTTTTGTGAGTAAGGGAATAAACCAAAGTTAGCTCTCTTGATAAGATTGCAGTTGTTTTAATTTATCAACTAATGTCAGCAGAATGGAGCACTGTGACAGCTGTGAAATAAACATTAAGGGATTCATAAAACAATGGAAAGAAGGTTTTCGAGTACAAGCATACGATTCTAATAGTACTAAATTATTATAACCACATGTTGGGTGTTGTGTCACCCCACCCCTCCTCCAAAACAAACAAAAAAGCAAACCACCAAAACATGATTTCTTCTGTCAAAAGAACAGTGTAAAGCTAAGACATATGGACAAAAAAGGTAAGAAGGACCAAAGTGCTACCTCCTGACATACTGGGCATTTTTTTCAATGACCTGAATATTCCATAGGCCCTACAACATCCTTTATGCTTCCAACACTGTAGCTTATTGCTCATTTAAAATTAAGAMGACCCCTAAAAATATGAAGAAAACCTAAAACAAACACATACAGTTGTGTTCCTAGGGAGCTGGTGATTGAGATCAGTATTCTAGCAATAATGATGCCTTACAAAACAAAACAAAAAAGCTCTTAAAGTAGTAACTTCACCTTCTGACTTTCTGATATACAGTTATGTTCTTCACTGTTAAGAATTATTGTTTTTTAATTGTTAAGGCAAGTTAATTAACTGACAAGCCTCAATCATCTTTAGACCTACTTTCACTTATTGATCTCCCTTCTCTTTCCACAGCAAGATCTACTAGTAAAAAAAAAAATCAAATTACAGTTTTTAAGTAATTTAGTTGGTAAAATCTAATTTCTCATCTGTGCCTGTAAACAATTTTGAAGAACTAAGAACTGACACACAATTCAGAAGAAGACAAGCAGACAAACTTACTATCTTACTGTGTTATTTGCTGGAAAAAAACAGAAACTATGCCATATTTTGGGTAACCCATCTCACTGGCTTTTACATTTTGCAGTTCTACTGTAGCATTCTTTAAATGGAATTCTGAGAATTCAACATCTCGTTCAAGGCATGGACATCCCACACCTTTATAAAATGGCAGTGATGATATTTTCTGTTTTGTTCTTTGTCTAAACTTTCCACTGGTTCCTCTTGTTTGTTGTAAGAAGGGGGTTATTTGCATTATTGTAATATCGTATGGATATCCTTTCATAGGATTGTCCACTGTCGCACTAACACAGCATTCCTGAATAGAAATAGACAATTCAGAGCCGATCATATTTCGTCTTCAATTATCACTTTCACCTGCTGTTTTCTCTCCCACCCACTCAGCATCATGAGATCCTTCAGGAAATTTTTCACTATCTTTGTCTTCACTATCCTGGATAACACTTGGCATATATAAAACGATCACCTCAGTATGTATCTGTTTTCCCAGCTCATTTAAAAAAAAAACATCAAAATTAAGTTTGCCCCATGAATAGAACAATAAAGCACAGGAGGCAGCTGTAACACTCAAAAAACCAGACGAATTCAGCTCTTATGCAGCAACGTACATTTACCTTGCACATCATGTCAGCTGCTTCCCTCTGCATGCAACACAGGCTAGTAACAGATATACTCAACTGTTTCCTGGTAGATAGAATCTAGCCTTAAGGACTCTGCCCAGTTTCCACAAACCAAGCAGTTTATAGAAGAGCCAGAAGAATTGCCTGGACGAGACAGACATACATAAACATATTACAAGTTCATGCTGTGCACTGTTAGAGAGAAAGCATTAGACACAATTACTCAAAAGGCATAACATTTTAGAGTAAATAAACGTAGACAATACTTTCTACATGTACCAGAAGGATATTTATGATGTGAATAACACTGCAACATATTCTATCTAAGCTACAAATGCTGAGTCATGTGGTGAGTGACCTAGTTTCCTTTTCATTTTCTGTGTATTTTTAGTTACTCTCTGTCGATTTATGTTTTCATTAAAACCTCAGGGATATGTCCTTTTGGAGTCTGCTGGAGACTGAATGGACATATGATGCTTTGTAAAGAATACCTACGCATTTTTCCCCAATGTTCTCTCTCTCTTAATGTCATACTTCTCATAGGAACTCAACTGAAGAGCAAATAAGTATCGTTTGTTTACCTCTTTATCTAATCTTGCCTTCACAGGAATTTAAATGCAAATGTGAAATAGAATGAACACCAACAAATGCATCAACTGGTAGTGCAGTCTAATGGCTACAATCAACACAGGAAAGGAGACTACTGTGCTCTCTGCTTACTGCCACAGCATTCTGCAGTTGGCAATACTAGCAGTGTTCCGTATATCTTATTTTTGCAACTGAATTTATACAGAAGTACTTTGAAAATCGTCCCAGTATTTATACAGAAGTGGTGTAATTAATTTCTGTAACCTTGTGGAATGGCATATAACACTTTATGTAGACAGTTAAGGAGATTATATTGATTTGAAATAGAAAAGACAACCCACCTAAGGAAAAAGCCCTCTGAGTGCCTCCAATCATGCAGAAGATGCATTAGAAGGGTTTCATTTTTGGAGAATTCTGAGCTTAATTTGCAATAAGTGGAAACTTCTAATCGTTCTCAAACCAGAAATGTCAGTGAAATGAGGTCCACTGTTGTCAGTTGTTTTTTTTTAGTATCAAAATGGACCATAAGCTTCAAAATTTATGTATGGACTCCAAAAGTTCAGAGCAATTAGTAGCAGAATTTTTGGTTTGCCCCTTCGGTACCGCTGAATTAAGTTACAACATTAGATTTTGCATAATAAACAAGCACAAAATATTGCATAATGACCTAGCTTCAAATGACGGCCCATTTACAGTAATGATCTTGATAATTACATTAGGACAGTCTAGGTTTCCCTACAGCGCTCTATTTTTCAAATTTAAGGAGAGTTATGTGCATGGTGACAGCTCTGTGTGCTCATAAGACTATTCTTGCTTTATCCTGCCTACTTTTGCATGCTCCACAAATTCAATTTTAAGCTGCAGTTTTCAAGTATTTTGTCAGTCACAGTTTATCAAATGCATTCTGCTAAGGCAGCTGTCAGGACAAGATTCAGCAATGACAAGCTGTCTTAGCTCCTGTTCATTCTATCCTTAAGTCACCAACTCTTATTTTTATCTCTGAGGAGGAGAAATACTCCGGCTAGAAAAGGCTCTACCTATTCACTCAACAGGCAGTTGAGTCACTATGTTGGCAAGGCTCCTGATCAACAGAACTAGGAGTACCGATAAATTCTCAGCAGCCCATTTATGCCTACTTTTTCCTTATCATAAGGGCTATTCTGAAAATACGACTGGCACTCTGCACATAGAAGTGATTGAGTAAAAAGACACAGTGCAGGTTGTCAATTTATCCTGAAATAGCCTCTAGTGGATAGATAAAAGCCATCGAAACCACAGCAGAAGACAGTGCTATTACATAGAATCGCTGAATTCCCCACAAAATAGTCCAGAGAAAATTCTGGCCTCTGTTACACACACACAAACACACACACAAAATGATGACAGCATACATCACTATTTGTGTATATAGTGAAAGATCAGTGCATACTGAAGTATTTTCTTATAAATCTTGGCAATTAAGAACTTCACGGCATCTTACTCTGTATAAATGTTGTAAGTGATATTTCATAAAGGCTAAAACTAGGATTAGGCCAAACTTGCCTTTTAGCATTAATTGTATTATCAATTATATTACCTAAAAGAATGTTCACTTATAATGACGAATCATGACTGGGAAAAAAATATAAACGTGATTCCCCCCCAGTTATTATCATGGAAATGCCATAGGCATAAGACAGTACACAGATAGCTTATCTCCAAATATTTTAGTTGATCAAAATGAGTGCCATTTGATCTCATACATGGTCTGTTGTGGGATGAAGGAAAGAGTTTGAGAAGTAGTTCCAGTGTCAATCTAAATCAAATCTTTCTGCTTTAAAGGCAACAGAATGAAGGAAGTTTCAGTCTTCTTTAAAGAGGAAGCAAGAAAAAGGCGAAGTAGTGACTTGAATTTTGGAAGTACTGAATATTTCCTGCACCAGTTGAGAGTAACAGAAAATAATATTTGAAACAGGCTGGCATTTGAAAATAGACCATTCATGAACTTCCGACAAAATTTTCAATTGTTGTCCATCTTTTAAGTGTCCATCATTGTCCATTTATGCCGTAAAAAAAGGAACAAAGCAATAAATGGGCCACAGTAGTCTCAAAACTAAGAGAAAAATCATTAGGATATGAACAGGAGACATCAAACTACCTTAAAACAATGTCTCATTGCCAACCCTAGCATGACAGAAGGTTAGAAACAGAGCTAGAGGCAAGAGTAAGGGTGCAGGAAGAAGTCAAGAGATAGGATCACAGTATGCAAACATGTCAATAAGCACGGCCTGATGTTGTTTCATAGCACTCTAGATTGTTTTTGTGACAGACCAAACTGAAATCAGAAGTACACAAAGGACTGCTGCATCTTAGCAACACTCCCCAACTCCCTCTTAGGGCAGCTATTTTTGTATTATGATTTTTAAGGTCCCAGATAAAGGAAACCATAAAGCAAATGAGAGACGTCAAGTTTCATTTATACCCTATATCCTCAACAAGCTTGGATAAAATATTGGAACAGGTGAGCAGGGACTTTTTTCTGTTTTAAAAGGAATCTCTTCCACCTATTAAATGGTGCACTTCATTGTATCACATAACTGTATTAAGCATTTGGATATCTGTGAATATAATACAGACGATSTTCAGAGTTCATAATGTAACAGGTTATTCCCAAAATTGTGAAAGTCTGAGGGCAAAATGATGGTGGCTGACCTTACTGGAAGACTAAGATGATCACTACAATCAAACAGSACCAACCCGTGTCAGTACATCTGATCAACTCACAGGAACTGTTAATATTTCAGTTATACTGACTAGCAGGATGTATAGAACCTGAAGGACATTGAAATAAAAGCACCAACAGAAAAAATCAAGAACATGTAAAAGACAAGGTTCATGTTTTTCAGCTTTACAGAGAAGAACCAGATGTTTCTAAGCAGTTTTCTCTCTTTTGTTAGCTTAGCAGTAACATTATTTTGTGTGTGTGCGTGTATACAAAAGTAAGTGTTTTTCCACTAGAATAAGCTGCTAAATGTCTGCTAAAGGCAGAAGGACATATATTCATGTACTGGTTATTTCATGGAACTGTCTCTTCCTCTGTCACTGAGGGTACTGTCTACTTTAAATGGTTCTCATTCATTAGTTTTTGCAGAAACTCAGCATTTTACCATCTCTGACATATTATAGATAAAAATCCTTAGTTAATTTTTTGATATTGTTTTATTTTTTACAGATTCACAAGTCTATTTTCAACGTCTTGTTTTCAATACTAAGCCAAAGTTACCTCTTTCTTCTTTTCATTGTTCTAACAGTCTTTGTCTGACATACTTATTTAGAAAATATGATTGTGTATGTGGTCCAAATTCATTATCTTATCAGTRTCCATATCAGAGCAATTTATAGGAAGAGGCAGGGTTGGTAAGATATCAGGAGAGACACAATTAGACTTCATTAACTCAGAGGAAAATCTATCCCCACGTAGCTACTGGTAAGGGGCAAGACTGGAAAGATTACAAACACAGACATAAAATAGATTAAATAAATATGTAGTTACCGTTTCTGACAACAATACTTCAAAAGTTAACAATGATGTTGGACAAACAGCTCTGCTGGATTTCTTACTGTAGCTCAAGCAGCACAAAAATATAACTACAATCAAATAGCTTTCTGCGAGCGTAAGAAAAAAATCCATCTTTGTGCCTCGAATTCCTGTATGTCGGACACCTATATCAGCTGTACCCTGGGTGGCAGAGGAAATAGTTAAGGGAAAAAAAAGTGACCATAACGYTACTCCAATTCTGCAATCTGCTGATACGGCTTTGGGGGCTCAGATGCAGTAGGGTATAAAAAAAGCTAAGCTGAATAATCCATAAGAGGTCTTTTGGGTGGGGGGTCTGTGTGTGTGTTTTTGGTGTTTATTTTTTTTGTCTCTGATGTTTTGCGTCAGGAATAGCTCAGCCAAAACAGAGAACCTAATTCTATAAAACTAAACATTCTTATGAATCTATTTATTTAAGATTCAAACCATTTCCTTAAGAGTAAATACTGTGATTTTTATAAGTGGGAAACTGAGGACACGTAATGTTACTCTGGTTTGACACCCCTGTTCATCCCCACAACAGAAGACAGCTAAATCTGTCTAAAGCTAGTGGTAGAATGGGTGCTCCCGAGTTAGCTAGTCTGCTTAGAAGGACAAGGAAGAAGAAAGCCAATTAGTACACAAGGTAGAGTATGGAGAAAGTAGTAAGGTCCAGTATTCCACAGAAAGAACTTTTGCTTCTCCAGTAGCTTGGGTAGGCACTGAACAAAGTCCCAGTATTTAAAACTAAGGCAGGAGCAAAGCTATGCCAATGGGAACAAAAAATCTGACTGTCAAGAAGCCATCCCAGTGATGGCGTGACTCTGCCTTTTTCAAGTGAACTCGGCTAGTCTCCTAAAATGAAAAGATTTCACCTTTTACCACGCATGATTCACTGAGACCTTGGTATCAATGTGAGACTCATTGAAGTAACCATTMTATGTTCTATATCTAACAGTATTGTGTGTCCTCCAGTTGCCATTCCGGACACCYACAAAAGAGTGAAAGAGCAAGAGAAGCATCTTGTGATACCTCCTAGCTATAGCCCTCCCCCTCTCAACAATCTTCCATTATTACACATATACTACTTCATAAAAGAAAACCAGGATTTACATCTTTGCTCTTTTACATTACAAATGGAAAAAAATGGTTTGAGATAAGCAAGATAAAATTCAGTTGAAACAAATTCTAGATTAGAGGGTGAGGCAGAAGAGATCTAATGTTCAGCTATGTAAAGGAAAGTAATTGGTCTGATGTGTACTGCAGGAACAGATGAAGGTGTAAAGGTAAAGCCACAAACAGAACACAAAGTAACATTGCAAGGAAGGTACTGTTGGATGTATTAGCAAAGGTTTGTACATAGCGCACCAAAAGTAAAAAGGTTTCAGCTGAAGAATGTATATCAAATTTGAAGTTTAATGATGTAGATAATTCAGAAGATTAAGGTGCTTATAAAACTAGACTTGCAAAAGGGTTGCTTAGTCTGGAGAAGCCAACTGTAAGTTAGAAAAAAAAGTTGTATTAGTGATCAATCACTCAACATGCCCATTAACAGTAGGAGAAATAATGACTTAAATTTTAGCAAGACAGATTGATATTGAATGCTCCAAAATATCTTCTAACCAGGAGATTATTAACATATGAAACAGATTACCAAGAAAATTGTCACTGAATGCTTCCAAGAATAGGTCGGGGAAATATCCAAGGGATAGCACCCTTGGATGGAGGATGATTGGTCTAAAAAAAATTTAAAAAACTAAACCAAACCAAAAAAACCAAATACACACAGGGATGACCTTAGGTGTAAATAGAAACCTAAGTCCCAAGTTCTTCTACTTATTGAGCAAGTTCTTGCTCAGTATAGTGACCCTTGAAACTTTTTAATCACCTGACTTCTGTTTGTGCACTGCACAAGGAATATAAGTACTTTACTCAAGGTTGCAAATCCTACTCCAGAAGCAAGGAATATTAGAAGCAGTACTCAGTACAGCATATGTATACAAGTTCTTTTGTGGATCTGAGTCAGTGTGTCCCTTCTAAGTCTGTTTCTAGGACTGACTGTAAAAACCCGAGTTTTGTTTGTTTGTTTTAAAGTGCAACAGTTCAATTCTTTAGCCATCACAGTAAACGACAGAAGCTCAACAAATCCTTCAAAGACAGATCCTGTCCCTTGTTCTCCTTTTTCACTCTCTATATACACCAAATTAATTTAGATGTTCGTACAAAAATTGTACCTCATGTTCACAACTACTCTTCTTGGAGAGAAAATGCTAAAAAAGAAACTACATAGGTAGTTTCTGCCTGTTCAYTGAACACTCCATGCTGGCATATAAAGGAGCAATAAACTCAAAACCTGCAGGAAAACTTGGAGTGTTTGTCTTGGAGTGTATGTCAGCATACCTGAAAAGACAGCTAAGTAGGTGAGAAAACAAACATGCAACATAATTGGTTACAATTCTGTTAGATCTAGGAAAAAAACACCCCAAAAGCTCCAAGGACCAAGAATCAGAGGACTGTCCTGAAGAAATATGTTCAGATTTTAACAGGTGTAGCTGAGCATTTTATTCCTCTAAGACAAATAAACTTAACACCTCACACATCCTTTCAAATAAAGGATTAGATACCATCCAAACACTAAGAGTCTATTTAGAATGAGGCAGGGGAGAGGGCTGGCCCCATATATAGGCCATATTTCCTCTCCTGGACAGTCCTGCATGGCACTCTCGGCACAAGCTTCCACCTTCTTTTTGTGCTGGGCACAAATACTGAACACATCACTATTTTTCACTGGATCCAAAGAGTATATTAGGATGGAAAGCATGCTTTATGTATAAATACGACACGGAACTCCTAGTTCACCAGCTAATGTAAAAATATGCCAAGAGATAAATTTAAGAACATAATAAAAAGAACTTTCACATGCCAGTAATTTTTTTTTTAGATTTTCTTTTTAGTACTAGCCATTGGACCAATTTACATCGGTCTGAAAAAGGAACAGTTGCTTTAAAAAATAATTTTCCTCTTTCAATGTATGTAATACCTCCCAAATAAGAGAAGATGACACAATATCTCCCCTCAGAAACAGGCATACTAAAATGTATTTTCTAGATGGTGCACAGGGATTAACGTGCACAGTATGACAGAAATCTTTATATAATTGTCAAGAAAGCAGAATGAAGAGTTGCAGTAACAGAACTCTTCCAAAGAGAGATGTTCCGTAAGCACTTTCAGCAAGATGACCACTGGTTTCTGTTTAATTTTGCAGGAAAGACAAGAGAAAGGTAATAGAAATGTATTCCAGACTTCTTAGAAGGCTATAYGGAAACACAAGAACACAGGCAGGAGAAGACAATTCAAGTGACTGAACTGGTCATTAGAAACCCATTTTCTCAACAGTGGMCAGACTGTGCCTCAGCCCAGTAGTAATCTCCCAATTGTCATTTCTTCATTTCTTTTATCACAACACCTCTGATGTGGCTAGCTGGGGACTCAGTGGTCATTAAAGTGGGATGTTAAATACGGCCCATGAGCTGTACAATGAGTTGGGCTATTGTGTGGTGCATTAAAGGTATTAAATCATCTGGGAGTAAAGGCATATATTAGAAAAYATGATTTAAAATCAAACCTTTAGTATATGCAATGATGGTTATCGTTCRTAAAGTCTATATAGCTACTGGCCATGTTCCAACACAGAGAAACATACAGTTGTAAAACCAGCACTCTCCTGAACTACGGAGCGAACAGAGTTCGGCAATTATGACTACACAGAACCTCTGCTTTATAAAGGAAGTTGCAAATGCACTAATTCACCTCTGGACATAAGAATTTTACAAAGTAGCATAGCATGATGCAATTCATACGTTCATTGATGAAGCAACTGATGGCACTCACACATTTCAACTAGTCTTTCACAACTGAAAGGCCTTTTTTGTCTTAGCTTTTTTTAGAATTACTCAAGTCTTATTATTTCATCACAAGCATTTGCAACTATTTAAGTTTCCACACATCAAATCCTACTTTTCAGTAATGACAGACCTTAGATAATCATCTGGTACACAGAGACCATTAGGAAAATCACACCTGTAATAACAGTGCTTCACAAAAGGTACAACTACAAGGTGGAATATATTACTTCTGAAAGGTAAGCAATGTCACAGCTGTAGTAGCTTTTTCAAAAACAAATATGCCAAAGTTTATCTTTATGACCYTTCTTTTTACAAGCTGGGACTGACAAAACCCTTTTAAGCTGTTACTTGCTGGTCAACATCTCCAGCATGCATTAAAAAAAAATATGGGTAGGATCTTGTTTACCTAACTTAGACACTTAGACCATGCCCAAATTCTTGATAGTGATGCCAAACCTATTCTCTACAGTCAGTGGAGAGAAATAAGCACTGCAGAGACATGTTCAGAGGGAGATCTTGTCTACCTAACTTAAATGAGTGAACTCAAGACAGAATGGTCTTCCTCTGGAAGTATCCAAAAGCATCTACCACTCTCTACTGACTCTATAAGGAAATCAAGTGCTTTAGTTGCAAAATTGCTTCACTAAGCACAAGCTCGGCGCAGAATTATGCAGACTAAACCTGTGCTTTGGACACTTCGTTCTTCTAATCCCCAGAACAGTGTAAAAACAACCTTGCTAAAAAAGTGTTCTTGCATGACTAGGTAATATAAATTGATACAGCAGATGAGGAAAAATGTTAAATTTAAATGTCACTGAGCATGAACAACCCTTGGCTGCCTTAAGGTATGAGTTGTTCAGCCCAGGCAATGATACACTATGAAGAGAACTCAAGGCCTGTGATTGAGCCTATGTCTCCACTATGTCAGAAAATTCTAGAGAGACCCACTTCCACTACTTCTCACCAAATTCCTGTTGCTTTGTTCCTGGATTCTGAGTGTCCAAGAAATCCACTTATTGTACAGGTAACACATCACCAGTTTGAGGTCAGATGCGTATAAAGGGCCACAAAATTTTAAATTCATACCCAAAAATCAAACCTAATGACTCTTTAAATGGAGGAGTGGAACGTTCTTGATACTGAAGTAATACATTGACTTTTTGAGTAATTGTGACAACTTATACACAGGATTTGCCATATATCCCATCACAGAGGGAACATACTGASAGAACCCTTACTACAATTCCAGTAGATAATTAATAGTAACTAACGGTAACTAATAGAACATTCACATGCAAAACTACTTATGCCTACATACAGATTCAATGCAGTATTATATATTACAATATAACCTAAGTTCTATTTATTTAGACAATTTACTTAGCCCAATTTTTTTTCAAGGTATGCACAGGAAGTTTTTAATATAATTTTTGAGGACTTAAGTTGTGGATTTTCCCAGAACATCTATGATGTTCCATGAGTCTTCACCTAAAAATATGACATTAATGGATCTAAGTGGGAAATTTAGGAYAGCAACAACATTGCATATAGCAAATACAATACGTAAATATTGCTGCAGTCTCCCTTACATGAAATTAGAGTACAAAGGAAGATTATATCAATAGAACTATGAGATACTGAATTAATTTACCTTCAAATATTAGAAGTAGTAAATTTTATGCTCATTTCCAGCTTTMTAAGAATCATCTTAATACTAAATATGTTAATGGATCTGTGTTCATTAATGCATTTTTATACTACAATGTTCTTCACAGGACCTTGTGGTTAATAAACATTATGTATACTATGTTTATTCGGTTTTAAATGTTAATTATCTTGGCTTTCAGAAAAAGAAAGTAAATGTTCTCACTGAATGTCACTTAGTGTAAAAATGATGCAAGTGAGGAACGGTRAGGTACCATTGTTATAAACTCTCCTTGTTTTCTTTTTGTTCGGTTCATCTAAGACAACTAGATATATGAAAAACAGGGTGATTAAAAAGAATATTTAGGACTGGTTATTCAGATGTACCTGCCAGAGCTGCATAATCAAGATGGATAACATCTGTCCTACAGCAGAAGCATTTCTCCTTTTTACAATCACCTTTATAATTTAACAAGCCTGAAGATTCTGTTGAACTGCAAGAACTAAAGATAAAGTATATTTTAATGTTACTGTGAATCAGTTAATTTCTGGTTCTACTTTTCATCATCAAACAATTATATCTACAACACTCCTTGTGCCCCCCTGCCCCCCCATTTCTGATTTTTGCTAAGTGCATACACAAAACAAAAGATGAAAGAGAACTGTATCTATAGCTACGGCAGCATACCTTTCACTGATAGTGACATACTTTACTATTTGCAGAGTAAACAAATTGTTTTTCTACATTAGGATTATTCGTCTCTCGCATCTCCACAATGCTACCTTAGAATTGGGCTCTAAAACGAAATAAATTGATCTGTTACCATACCATTAAACTTAGTAAGCATTTTTTATATCCCATTTTTCCTCGGTAATTCTCCTGTATAGGCCCAAACCCATATATAACCAATCATTTATACTTTTTTCCCTTTATGTTTTTTGTGTCAGACCATCATCTTCTTCAATTAAACGTAGATATGGACTCTGCAGACAGCTACTTAAGGTCATGCCAGTGGGAAATTACAAGTTATCAACTCCCCAACTATACTAAAGGTCTGAAGGAATTTTAATTCTCCATCAAGTTAGTATTTAATTTATCTTGCTTTGCTTATTTTACAACCAGAGGGTTTTTTCCCCACTGTTGAGAGCACCACCTTCTTTAATGATATCAATACTATCTAACATTCTATGTGATGTTCACTCTTCCATAGATACAATGTTTAATTGCTTCAGCGTGTCCCTGACCTTACTATTTTGGGGAACAGAAATACAGCAAGAAAGGACAAACTGAGGTGATCGGGTAAATGAGTTTCCCAAATCATTAACACCATGAAGAGCAAGGATTCAGTGCGTTACTTCAGCTTCATAGGATATAATTACATGTTTTGATTAGCAGATATATTTTCCCAGCCTCAGGTGTCAACAAGGGTTCAAGTGTATAACATGTATAAATGGGTGCTAATTTTACTAGTCATGAAAATGTGTTTCGCTAATTACATTTATATCTTCTTAGCCAATTTTCATTCGATATTGCTTCTCTGTAGTACATCTTCATGTTTATTTCCTTACAATGACATTTGAGCTCTTCCAAATGACACAGTGATTCTAAAAGTCAGTAGGCATGACAAGTTACTTCCCCACTGAACATCTGCCGTAGTCATGAAAAAGTAACAAGATTTACAAAAGTGTATACAATTTTGTGGTCATTTCTGTACCTCTGTAAATTGTATCCCATTTAGGATGTTATCATCTGGGATTAAAATCTTACGGCAAAAGTGGTGCTTTTCTTTCACCCAGGTGATTGCTAGGAGTGTAAGAATTTCTGATTGTTGACACCAAAAAATAAGGGAGCAAGCCTGTTTTAAGAGAGCGAAGCCCTTTTCCCTGCCCTGCAGTTTCCTGACGAAGTCCTTCATGTTTTGCTAACAGAAATGAGATGAGGACTGACAACTGAAAGAATCTCTTTTCAGACAACTAGCCATAGAACSGTTTGAGCTGGAAGGGACCTTTAAAGATTGTCTACTTCCAYGCCCTGATCAAAACCATTATGGAAAATATTTAAGGCTTTGGATAGGAACTTGGGATAAAACTATTAACCACAAGCTGCTGGAAATTGGAATGCCTAAGAGCATGCTTCTACAGTTCAGACTGCCAAACAAGAGAACACCAATGACCCAAAAGGTTTCTAACAGTGATACTGCTGTCTATACATCATGATTCTCTTGGAGTATTTTTCCAAGAGCAATGGATGGTGCATGGATGGCATACAGACCAGATAGTGCTCTCTTCCCTGCACCATCAGTGTTACTCAATGTTATGTAGGAAATGGAGTGGTATGAAATGAGTCCACTACCTCTTCTGCTGCTTATGCCTCTCCGAATACTGAAAAATTCATCATGATACTGAATTGCTGCTACCTACAGGCACATACAGCAGCACAAAGAAAGTAAGCACCATTACAACCAAAATCTTACTCTCTAGGCATCTTTGTCGTATATTTAAACATGAGGCAAATCCTTAAAAAGAAAAGTTACGAAACTTAACTTTTTAGCCTGAGATTAACGTTCTCAAACTAGCGCTAAGATCTCTTACCTAACACTTGTATAATTAAATGGTTAATATGAAGCAAGAATTCACTAGAGAACATTAGCCAATTTTCACTAAAGACCTCAACAGTTCAGTCCTTCAGCTTACCGTGTGGCCTCACGCAGTGTTGGTGGCATGGTTGAGGCAAAACTTTAGAGCGTGTAAGAAAGAACAATAGGCCAAGAACAGAAAATTTCACAGTATGGCTTAAGGAGTTGCATGAATGTTGCATATGATAAAATATTGGTTTAATCTACTCAGAGTCTGCTTTTGCCACTGATACTTCAAGACCCTTACTAATTATTATAAACATGACTAACTGCAAAAAATAATTAAGGGGAAAATCACTTGGAAATTACTAACATAGTCAGACTGTGTTAAGTTATTGCAGAAGAGTGCTAGCATAGGGACTGGATTTATAAACTTGCACATGGATTGATATACTAACAACTGACGGACTTTAAAAACAATATTAAGATCTTAATGCAAAAACTTTCATAGTGAACAGATTTAAAAAAAAGCCTAACCATGCTGCCAAAAATGCGTACAGGTGATTTACATTTCCCTTGTATTTATTCTGAAAGATTATTTACAGAATAAATACTACATATTCTTCTGATAAGACCTGAGGACAATTTATGCTTATTCAGTACGCAACAAAAATACCTTCTCAAAGCCTAACCAGCACTCAACAAGTACTTGAGCACCGTTGAGAGTATTTTTAAAGAATACAGTGCCAATACCCTTAAAAAAAAGGTAAAGAAAAATTAAAACTTTCAACCTTGTAGTAGGTACAGTATGACARATAATTGAGCCAGGCAACACCTCACTGAAGCTGCATGCAAAGCTTATTACAAAAAGTAAGCTTTAAAAAACAGTAAGTAGACATCTGTAAATTATGACCTTAAAATACTATCAAATGGGCACTACAGACCAAGTGTGATTTTTTTTTTACTTCTGCTCCTTTACATGAGCTATATTATGTGTCTTCAGAATCATCTAGTTGGATAGAAAGACACAATTGAAGTAATCAGATTTATGATGAGAG
The DNA here is from genome assembly GCA_030449065.1 of Oceanodroma leucorhoa. NCBI lineage: Eukaryota > Metazoa > Chordata > Aves > Procellariiformes > Oceanodroma > Oceanodroma leucorhoa. The sequence goes on along the minus strand of JASVER010000074.1, from coordinate 1,253,519 downwards.
GCTTCTTTTCTTTTGCTTTACTCTAAAGCCTGCAGATAGCTTTGCCTTTAATATTTTAAATTTGAAAAATGGGAGCAATAAAGACATAAATTCGAAGATACTGTATGCATGGTCATTTTAACGGAGTCATCAGTACTGTTTAGTTATCAATGGACAAAGCCTCTTCTTTCATATGGCCCTGCTAAAGGTTTTAAGCATAAGCAGCCTCATTTCAGCGAACAAGAATACTCAAACATGAAGATAAGTGCATGCTTAAGTGTTTTAATCACAAGGGCATTAAATGCTTATATTCTGCATTTGGCTAAAAAAAGTAAAAAATACAATTTTCTGCATTTTATTTCTTTCCATTAAAGTTATTCGTACTATATACGATAGTTTTTAGCAAGTACAAACAAAAGCACTGTGGATAGCACAGTATTTCATGTATGCAAAGAATGTTTAAAAATTAAATTTTCAGAATTTTAATTGCATATACATCAAGTCAAGTCAGCTGCCATAACAGAACAATTGATACATTCATGCTGTGTGTTATGAACTCTAATTATTGGAAGCCCTTTTCAATCTTGACAACTTATATATTCATTTGTTCTGGATTTCTTTGGGTTTTTTCCTGCTATTTCTGTTAATAACAGAATATTCTGTAAATAGTCTGTTTCTGTTGTACTTTTATTCCTGATCATTAGAAAYGTAAAGCACACATGAGCCAGAAACTGTGAAGGAGGGGAAGAACCCCCTTAAATATAAGGGGGGAAAAAAGGAGCAACTTTGTGCTAAAACCGGATGAAATATTAAACATGGATTTTGCTTTTATCTTCGAAAAGGCAATACATTATGATTAAAACTTACATTTAAAATAAAATTTGTGTACAATAATATATTTTTTTTAAAATCACAGACATATTCACATCAAGAATAACAAAAGTTGAGCCTACAACTTTCAATGAAATACTTGAGAAAAAAAAATACAAGAAATCTCTAACCAATTAGTGATCATCTCGGAACACTCAGAGGGGACGAAGCGTCCCAGAGGAAGAGAAAGCAGTATCTGCCTTTACAAAGTGAGGGGTAGGGGAGGAAAAGGAAATTAATAGACCTGTCGGCTTAACTCTGATATCAAATGACATGGAACCAATTGCTAAACATGAATTTTGTGAAGATACGAAGTGAAGATAAGGAACAATCAACATAGATTTGTTACGAGTGAATTAAGAACCAATTCAAATTTGTTTCTTTAGCCAAAAGGGATGTGGTACTTTTGGAAAGGATTTCAACATGTGTACTAGATGATATGTTTTATAGCAATTTAATCTTCACCACGAAAAGACAATGCAAAGATGCCTGGCCCAAGGCAGGATTAACAAGTCATGCCTGAAAGATACTGTAGAGTGTTTCTATCCTTAAGGACTACAAACTTTAGAGATGGTTATCCTAAGAGACTGTGGTATGTAGATTTTACTTAATATTTTTTAAAAAATTGATAATAAGTCTTTCAGAAATCATCCAGTTAATCAACAAGTAAACATCTGACTCAACTCAAAGAAAGGGAATAAAATCCAGGTGTACATTTCAATCATGCATACCACAAACACACACTACATATAAAAATATTCTATGAATATTATATTATTACATAAATATTAGTTACGACAGTTCCTACACTGGAGATTTTCAAGTGAAAAGAAGAAAAACATGAAGAAAAATAAGACTTGCTAGAGAAGCCGTAGAAGGAAAGCAATCTCCGCTCCCCTGCATCTCTCGAACTTATTTTGAAGTGACGGGGAAACAGATGATGTGCCACATTTTTAAAATTCTTACTGAACAGAGCAAGTGAAGAGGAATGCATCCTTCAAAAAGCCATAGACAGCAAGCTTTTCAGGAATATGCTAAAAAAGCTTCCCTCCACATCCGTAAGTACACTCGAAGAACAGTATTAAGGATTTTTTATTTTGTATTATACCATTTGTCACAAATCTGGTGAGTCCTTGTTGTGATGGTAAAATAATAACTTTGGCCTGGATGGGAAATCCCAGAAACTGAACCATCAGGTGTGGAACAGAACTGAGACACTCCGACGTTTCACATGCATTACCTTCTCCATTTTCTCGGGTAGTGATGAAGAGATTGCCTGAAAAGCAAGCCAATTCTTAACATACAAATAAGCAATGCTATGCRGTTATTACAAGCCATGTTATCCCAAAGCCTAGTCTACGCTTTAAACACTCAGTGGTGTTTACCTTATATTGTAACTAACTTGGCTCTTTGTTAATATCTCCTGGACATACAAAAACATGTCAGTCTCCATTCACAGTTTAGCACTGTGCAAATAATRCTGTCTGATTTCAGAACACACCAAAAAAATTAGGTACTTGGTTACACTTATTTTTCACCTATAGAGGCCTAATTCGGAGAGCTATTTTCAAACATAAAGACTCAACATTTTCTCTGAAGAATGAGAATTCCATTTCTTTACTGCACTGAAAAGATTGCTAGCAGATGTAAAGCACCTTTCTCCTACTGTGCTGTACACCCAGTCTGCACATTAGAAGCTTGCATAACTCCTGCTGTAAAACATCCTAGCTACTATTTATTTGCTTAATTTACAAATTAACATTTTTAAGTAAAATATAAAGACACCATTACTTCGCTCAACCTAAGCACACTTTTGACACACTTTCAGGCTATTATTAGTTCATCTAGTTATTCAGAACCAACAAGACACAAAAAGTGAATTTCTAAGTTAGCACAGCATGCCTTTGGGTAGCATTATATAGCCTGGGAAGTGAAATAATCATCATAAAAATACATGGCCTGCCGTGCAGATGTTACTTTAACAAAATGAACTCTGTATTTAAAAATCAGAAAAAAAAGTTGAACAATATTTGAGTATACATGCAATGACATCACTACCACAGCTTTAATAGCCCTCAAATCTCAACTATATTTTAATGCTACATTAGCTTATAAGCCATTTCTATTTTCCTACCGCGAAAATCATTGCCAACTTTTGTCATGAATTACACCGTATTTTTAGGTCTTCTGTCAGGGGAAACATTATTTACAAACACCTATGTACTGTTTAGCATGCCTAAAGTAAAACAACCCCCCCCCCCAAAACAATCAAACAAAAAAACCCCTTTAACTCTTAAATATCAAATACATATAGCAACTATCTGTGGCGTACATCTTTGAAAGGCAAACAGCCTCAAGCTTAGTTTCTCCTTTTCAAAGAGAAAGAAAAACTATTGAGGAGAGAAATAAAATGAACAGAAATTATACTATCCTGTTGTCATATATCTTTATTTCATAGCAATGTTATACGTAACACAGAACTGTCCCTATGTTAGTCGTATTTACACAGCAAGCGTATTGCAGAAGAACAAATATTTTCCATAATTAATTCACAGTCTTACATATGGTTTGTTGCTTAGCTATTGATGAAAACATTTAATTTAATAAAATTCAGCCTTTCCCTCTGTATTCCCTCTCCACATTCTATTGTCACTAATTACAGCACCTTCTCTCTCCCTCTCACACACACACACAGGGAAAGCTGCCAAGCAACTCCCTCCGGAGCCAATGTCATGGCTACTCTTCAGATTACTAGGAGGGAACATGTAAACTGCACTGCCGAGTACCCTGTCCATAGGGATTAAGTCATTTCAGAACCCGTAGTCTCGGAKGAGCCCATGTGAAGTCCTCTGGCCCCACTCTGATACCTCAGTCAAGTCATCCCTGCTGGCAGCTAGTCACCTTACACTCTACTGTTGCCAAAGTTAAACTATGAATGCTTATGTTTAAATCGGGCACCAAAACAGTTTAGTACCAAAGCTCCTCATTCATAACCAAAGTATTATCTAATTAATATTTAAATTAGATATTGCAGTTTTCAACAAGAGTTCAGAAAAACTGAATTTTGGTATGGTTACAGATAGATGTTTGTTAACCCAATGAAATACACTGTGTCTGCAAAAAGCTCTATCACCCTGTTTTGTTAATGATCATTTAGAGTCACACTTGTGCTGAACTATTTTGTTCATTATTCCTTACTTCTCATCAGTTTATCAAATGTCAAACAAAAACAAAGCAAACAGTCCCCTCACTTTCATATTTTAAATATCTGTCATTTCTTGAGAGGTAAATTTGTGAACTTAAAAAACAAAAAGAAGAGGCATTTATTATAAGTTTTCTTTGGTCATAGTTTGCTCATCCAGATACAAGTGATTCCTTTAACTCAACTGGGATGCCTCAGTTAGAATGACATTTGCTATTACGGGTAAAGTAGGAGCAATGTATTTTGTTGGTCAGTTCCATATACAGAGCAATCTCCAGAGCAGGTATGTGCAGCAGAAAGGGCTACAGTGAGCTTTGCAAAAATAGAATTATCTTCCTTTATTAAAGAAAATGTTTCATTTAGCAAGATTGCAAAGGCAGTATCACATGGAGAGAGAAAAAATCCCAGCCATGACCCCACATTAATAGCAAAGCCACCTTGTAGTTGCATCACTACTTTCACAAATTGAAGTAATTCTTACGGTACCTGTCCCTTTATAGTTGCATTACAGTTCTACCAAAAAGCTCAGGCAYCAGCTCTCTAAATCTTGAACGGCCTTCTGTTTGGCACTGCTCATGAAGAGTAACCTCAATTTGTATGCCACGTTTCCAGGCTCTTCCATTACTCCACATTGCGCACCAGCACGTTTCCACTACAACCACACTCCGCCAACCCCAAGAAGCAGCTAAGAGAGTTTGCCCGCTAGGAATTAYTTTGAAACACTGGCAAAGAGCATAGACTTCCACAACGATATCTAACTTCATGGAATGCAAAATTCTTATCTGCTGAAATAAAAGTAAGTTTGTAATTTAATTCAGCGGAAAGACGACTTCACCCCCAGATTCCTGCTGTCACTGCACAGACTCAGAAAGCTCTGTAACTAAGGACTACTACTGCTGTGTATCTGTAGCAGAGAGAAATACTACAGGTATCTTTTTTCTTCCACATATACTTGCAACACAATCAGGAAAAGAACTAAAGAGAGTAAGGAACACATGGGAAGAGAAACCAGCATAGAGGTAATTCTGCATCCTTAACAGAATATTATTCTATTGAGCTAATAATCACATTTTATTTCATTATTGTTTTCAGAGAAATAAATTTAAATTTAGCAATCTTAGACCCCATTGCAGGATAAATATAAACTAGACAGACTGAAGACAAATACAGGCTCTTTCATGATGGGCAAATGCATGTAACTTCACTAGAATATAAGTAATTGCAACAGAAAACCCCACCACAACAGCAAAAAACCTATCTGACCAGAAAGGAGGAGGAAATAGGGKTTTTTTTCCTCATTATGCAAAAAGATATTCTTTGCACCAAAGAGTTCTTGTAATTTTAATAAGACAGCCTATTAAATTAATATTTCTACATTAATTATAAGATTACAATCCTCTCTTTTTGGAATTATTGCTTGAAACTTGTTTCAGAATATTTTGCATAGAATCTCCGATTTTTTCAGTAGAAATTTAGTAAGAACAAATGTTAAGGATGCAATAGCTGCCAATAGCTCATCACAGCAATGTAMGTCTCATCAAATTTCCAAAAGTCCATCAAATTCACATCAGAGGAATGATGAGCAAAGTAGTAATTCTGAATATTTAAGAAATCAGTATTCAAATAAAATTTAATTTCACCTTGTCCAGAATATTCTCTTTTATCTTGTGAAAAAAAGAATTCCATACTATCTCATTAAAAAAAAAAAAGGTAGCAAAGATACTGGCAAATTAGCAGCAGTTTCAAAATACAGACAGAGATAAATAAAAGACAAAACAACCATCAACAAAAGTGATGATTCCCAACTCAAGTTCCTCTCCAGCTTGTGTACGTACAGAGAATAAAATAACTGTAAGGCTGTTTTTCCTTCCTTGGGGAACTGCTGTCTTTCCCATCACTGCAAACACCACTTTAAGCAACTGTCATGTCTGAAGATCTCTTTGCCTCTCCCCTACCCTTTTCTTTACAAAATGTACTATAAAGCTTGAACTAGAACAGTATAAAAAAGACCAAAATTGTCACTGAATCTTACATTTGTTGACAAAATTCCTTCATACACATACATTTTAAAATACAGATAAATAAAGCACTTATCTTTTTTACCCCTTGAAGTAATATCTTACTATTACCTAATCAGGTAGGTCAACCTGTACAAGAAAATGAAAGCATTATCAACTTCCTCAACTCACCATGTTCTTCCTAAAGTCTAAACTTATACTGTTGTAAGAAATGGCAACCTAATAYAATGTGACTAAGAAAAAGTATGTAAATAGTTTAGAGAATATACTTGTTGGTTGGAATGTCTCATGAATTTTCTCTATCAGCTTTAACAGTCCTTTATGGAATACTTTGAACACAGCATGAAATTCTGTACATAAGCAAGCAGTATTTTTCATCAAAACCTAAAGAGGAGTTGAACTCGTACAGTTACAGAGACTMTTGTTTCACTATTTTCAGGCAGCCTATTACAAAAAGAGAAGTACACTAGCAAGGTAAAGGACAAGTGAATTTTCCAAATTAAATAACAAGACCTCCAAGAAAGGGACCTTCCTTTCAAGGAAACATCAAAGTTATGTACAAACAGAGGTGTGTAAATTTTTATGATTCTACTATTGTTCAAAACATAGTATATTGAAATAAGGGCTTGTTCTCTACAAAATATTGATTTTTAGCAGTGAACTCTGACACATTCAATATCTTCCTGTCTCCTTGAAATTTAAATGTAAAGAGAAAAGTCTGAAAAAGCAGACACATGTATGGATTTAGAGTACGAAGATCAGCTAAGGCCTAATTCTCCAGTTTTGACATTTGAATGAATGTAGTCTCTCACATTTTAGCACACTATCGCTGGTTGTGCCAGAGATAGAATTGTAATGAAAGAACACATTTATCCATATAAACCATGTGCAAATGGATGCTCCTATTTGCATTCTATGAAGAGTATGCAAATAACATAAAGCACAGGCAAAACTGGGATGAAGTATGCAAGCAACAATATCCATAAGCTACGTATAAAGAAAATACTCTGAAATAAATAATTCAATAATCAGATGAAGTACAACTTCATTAACACAAAGGTTTGTACCTGAAAAGATTCCTCCCATTACTGTAGCAGAAAAGTTCTAAGTATCCCACTATTTTACACAGCATTCCCCTTTACCAGTTTCACACAGCTCTACTCTATTCTGTCACAAGAATATTTGACATTAACAAAATTCAAGGCGTAGACTATCATTGTGTTTCCTTGCTGCACTAGTGAACTTACTTTAAAAGCCTTTGAAATGGTCTATTGACCACACCCCTCCCTTGTTAACTTCTGAGACATAATGATGCTAGAATCTATAAACCTCAGGGCTTCTTTAACAGTTCACAGAACAATCATTAAGTTACCCATTCCTCATATATCCCTGTAATTGTATTCCAATATGCAGTGGAATGCAGTAAAAATATTGTTAGAGGAGTTCACTGGTGAAGATTAGAGTTAGTTGGTAAACCCAGCTGTCACAGTTCCTTATTTTCAACAGATTCCATGACAGCCTGCCGGAATTTGCTTTAAAAATTGTTCCACGCTGCCTTAAGAGACAAAAACTCCAGAAAATGGCTACAGGTTGCAAACTCCACCTTACCTTCCTAAGGCACCAGCTGATCCGAGAATCTAACAGACTGCTCAGGGTTCATGCTGAGTAGTCATGAAACTGTTGGGAATTTCATTTCYTACCCAAACTGGTATATTTTGGGCAGAGAAATGTTATGGAAATTTCCATTTTCCAGAAAATTTAAAAACAACCTGTCTTTTCACTCTGTAAGAAGATCAAATTCAAAGAGCTAACTGCAGATTTGGATTAGCTTAGTGAACATTATATGTCTTATGTTCTTGGTTGTGTGCAAATTCCAATAATAAATAACATTTAGAGACATTCTTTATCAAAGTTTGGTGAAGTAAACATGGCCTACATTTGTTGATGTAAATACAGCCACAACTGATTACATCTGCCCAGAATTAAAAAAAAGAGAATGGCAGAGCAATAAAGCCATGATAATGGAAGGAATTTTATCTTCTCAAGCCACTGTTTTCTCAATACAAAAGCACAGAAATCGACATTTTCATGCATACCAGGACATAATAAAGTGAGAAATACATAATATCTGTATAGTCTTTCACTTAATTTCATAGGTTCAAAATAATCTTAAGTAATCACTTTTCACCAGTAAGATCTAATTTTAATGGGATCTTTATAGTAAAACAAACACATAAAAAGCAGTTTGGAGGTTTTGGTACAGAATTACTACCACACATTTGCAGATGTAAGAAAGGTTTACAACACTGTGTTTCAGTGGAATCTCAGTAACTAAAAACAGAGTTAGCGTTACATTTTAAAACACACGCAATTACCTTTTTAAGAAAAGATTTGATTCTAGTAATCCGTTCTTAATTTAATTAAGACAGTGAAAATAAACATGCTAATACTTCCCAAAGCAGGAAGATTACAAAGAAATAAAGCAATGATGTGCCCAGGTAACACACCTGACACATTTACTAATAATCCAGGAGGAGTTTTGGTTTTATTTAGAGATCCCAAAGAAGAATGTCCCCATTTCAAACTCATCTCATCATTTTAACTTGGTAGCAAATGCTCCACTGCATCAAATGCTCTAGATGTAATTTAAAGCACTGCAGGACGTGTGAGAGCTCTCTCAGTTTATTGTACGATGTAAGAAAGTGATAATTTATATTTAGCAGAAGAGAAGTTTAAACTCAAAATGGAGAAYATACACAACAATCAATTACATGTGAATATTCATTCAAAGATGTCAGTTGGCTGGACCAATGTATATAATGACTTTTGTATACTGAGCTTCTAATCCACAATACAAAGTCAAAAGTATCTCAAGGAGACTCACAGAAATAGTAACGTCTTTCCCACTTCAGATGAATTTCCTTTTCTCTTTCCTGATGAATGCAAGTTTAACCATCCACAAAAAGAAAACTAATATCTAAGAAAGTTTCCCACACAAGAACCTATGTGTCACTGAAAAATCAAATGCAGCTTTCCCCCAGGCTAACTTTCTGTTAGCATCTGTCGGAAAAAGGCTTTGTTGTTTAAATTGGTAATAATCAGGGTAGGACAACTGTGAGGTGAAACTTCTGAAAAAAAAMATCTCACAAAAACTCTACATGGGCAAATAAATTAGCAATTGATGGCTTTTGAGATTTCTTAGTTGCAATATTATTTTATTCATTCACTGTGAGGTATCCTCTATCACATATTTTGCATTCTTTTTCAAGTCAAGACGAAAGGTTTGAAACCTGAAATAGAAATTCTTCTRCTGTGTTGAAAACAATATTGGCATTACCAAAAATATAAAGTACTGATTAAAAAAAAAAAACACCAAACAACCAAACACATTTGAACTTAAATGACTCACTCTTTTTGGAATAATTATTTGGAGGTTTATTAAATCTATTATCCACTGAACACTGACTAATGAGTGAGTGTAAAGCAGAATAATTCTGTTTCTAATAAGCTCTTAGGTATGGCAGTTTTACAATATAGAAGTCATACCAGAGTTCTGCTGTTTCTTTATGGGATAGTCCTACTCTCTTCAAKAAGGATAAAATCAGTTGGTCTGTATAGAAACCACTATTTATAGTGATTTAATTTACTATAAAATGATGATCTTTCTGTAGAATTCCTTAATTATGATACAGAAATCTTCAGGGGCTTTATCCTTTATGAATTACACAGAATAGTAAAACCAAAATAAAAGCAAACCACAGTTATATCAACAACCACAGAAAATTGTTCTACTTTATATGATAGAATAAATTTTCAGGAAATGTTCTCCTAGTCTACTTCTTCTTAGACTAGGAGCTATGCGTACGACCAAGATACGAAGAAATCACTATACTGCTCATCTGGTTTAAAGGTATTCATAAACCTGCTTATGGATTATGCACATTCTTATAGTCAAGACACAGAGAATCCTTCTGAAAAGACATCATGGTTCACTGATGCTTCTACTGTCTTACAGACAGAAATGGATGTACTAACTCAATCTGCCTCTGAAGTTTGATGTATCCACTATACCGGATGGGATTCAGGTTTATATGCATTTATTTTGCTAAGGTTTATTCCACCTGTGTTGAAGAAGGATAACAGTTTTTGAAGACGACTAAAGGTGAAAAATGAAGCAGTTGAATAATGTAAGTAAGTATTCAAAACATCTTTCCTGACAAAATTAAACAAGCACTCTAAGTTAAGGTAGACCTATTTTCCAATGAAATAAATCAGTTCCATATTTACTTCATCTTTTATGATAAGGAAATCTGCTTTTTATGATAAAGTTTCTAACTTTCCAACGGTTGGACCTGCATATACAACCTCAAGAAAGATGGGTGAAAGATGCAAGTTATGACTGAAAATATCAATCCATATCCAATTCTTCAATTACTTACATTTTTGAATGAATTCCTATTCTATAGTTTCTCCATTAGGATAAAAAAGCACCACAAACCACCTGAATTAGTAATTTCAAATAATTTTTACAGTATGCATTTTGATTCCTTACTGCATTATGCATTCTATAGAATACAGTCTCTCAAATATGCTTCAGGTAGCCAAAGCGCTCAAGAAACTTTTCAATCAACCACATCCAAAGTTTGTAATTCTCCCCGCTTAATTATCCCATTGCACTCCACAAACAGAACGTGTTTTCTCAAAGTACTGGTCAAGCCATTTTGCAAATCTGCTGGCTCCTGCAAGCCACAACGTAGCAAGCTTTAGTCCATTAGTATGACAGGTAGTGCTCTTACTAACAACTGCTTTTTACTCCCTCTGACAAATGTGCTCTGTGCCACGGCTGACGTTTGTGTAGTAATCAGGACTGATGGATAGGGACGCGAGTGCTGCCGAAAGTGCCCCCCATTTTAATGTGAGCGATTTGTCAAATGTGCTGCTATCGCACTGCTGTCAGGCACAGCCAGGAAAGCACTCTGTCATCTTTCCACCAACCAAGGTCACTTTGGCAGGGACAGCAGAGCTCTCCAATGAAATTTTCATCTTTGCTGGCCATGTGAATGGCCTGGTCTTCACAGCATTTAATTTATTTTAAGCAGTCCTTACAAGTTCTTGCAAAATGTCCTTGTTACCAAATACTAAATTAAAATATAAAAATAAAAGCACATTGAAGCAAAAGTTGCACAGGTAGCTAACAATACAAATTTGGAGTTTCAGAGTTGCAGACTTATTGTAAATCCCTGCTTGTCAGGTTATCACAAGACAGACTTAATTTAAGAATTATTTAACAATCCAAGGACTTCTGCCACCAGAACACCTTAAAATACAAAGACAACATAGTATGGAACAATGATTAAAATATCAAAGTGACAAATCTACAAAATATGTCTGTGTATCAACATGAAATTTTGAGTAAACTGGAGTCTCCAAAACCAAAAGATACAGAAATACAGAGAAAAGTAGAACCTTTAAAAGTAGAACCTTTACTCTCTACCATGTAAAATGTAGAGAATGGGTAACTGTTTCTACACTAATTGTCATCTACGAGCATATTACAAGCTTTTTTGCAGTATAGCACCCTCCAATTCTTAAGCATGTTCTTTTTTAATMATTTTTTCCATTTGTTTGTGCCAACACTCAAAAATATAAACACACCAATGGGATTCAGATGCTTCTGCATTTTACAGAACAATTTATCTGTATCTTCAGTCACTTATATAAAAACCTGGTCTTCAGCAACTAAGGAATTTAAAGAACTTAGATGGTGACCTTAATGCAAAATGTGAGAGAAAAGTTATACCAAAGGCATTTTTGAAGTAACAGCTTACTAAAAAAAAAAAAAAAGTCTTTTACAGATCAACCCAGAATGCAATAGGTAAGTCATATCATTCCTATCACTTAGAGAAACATAATACAAGTTTGACCATGAGGCAGTATACAAATTGGCACACAGACACACTTGCCTACAACTCCATCCTAAATCTTGAGTATTTACTGACAAAAACCAAAGCCTGTAAAAAAATATCATTCAAGGTAAAAAGCCATAAGATACATAGGCAGAAAGTAGCTGTAATAACAGAAAATGAGATAAATCAAACCACACTAATCTTTCGCCTACCAGAAAAACCTGAATGGTGTGGACAGCTACATCCACCCCAATCCTATTGGCAATTATTTGAATATATATGAAATAAAGAGTCTAGTTCATAAACATTGATGCTACAACTTTTTTGCTATGCATTCCTTCAGAGCCACAGATGACCTGACAACAGTTTAGAAAACCTCTACTACTGCAAAGTCACTCTCAGTGCTCCTAACTCACATCCTAAAATGCGAGCACCACTGAGTTGTTTGATAATACCTTCACATACTGTAAAGGCATTATCTCTAACTTGAGTGGACATTCATTCTATGACTGTAAAGCAAATACACATTTACTGTTTTAGTGACCACAGAAAAACTACTCTCCCCCTTTTTCTATGGCATATCATCATTTAACGTCAAGAGAGACTCGAGGATTAAGGAAAAGGGATGTTGGAAAGTCAAGAAACTGAAAAAGGTAGATATTGTTTATATTTTATTTAGAAACTGATCTAGCCCAAGAATGGCTGTCTCATATAAAACATGTTAAAACCCACCAGGACATTTGACTAGCCTCTTTTTAAAGGTCTCCTGCTTTTCTTCTGACCATTTCTTTAATAAAAATTTGGATCAGGTAGTGATTTTAACTTGCTGCRAATAATGTAAACATGCCTTCTGTGCCAGAAGGCCTTTTTTTGGCTGCAAATTGTGGCTTGGCATTACTATAAGCATAGAAGGTAAATAACAACTAAGTATCTACATAGTTAAGACTGTCAAAAACATTTTATTCTAGGTCAAATTCCTGGGAAGCTTCAGAAAATTGTGACAGCAGCATCTAGGAGTATAGTTAAGGGAAAATATAATTTCTTGTGAAGGACGAACTCGTGCCGTTTCTTCCATTGAGATCTTGAATAACTCTACATTAGACAAAGAGAGAGTCATCCTGCAATTGTGGGTGAAACTTCTGCTGTTATAAAAGTTCATACAAAATAGTCAATGTATGAGACTCCAAAAATTACCACTTGTACAGGTACAGTAGAGGTGTACAAAAGAATAGCAGAAAGATATCCCCAAACCCTGTGTTCCTTTAGAAATCTGTATCACCACATAAAAGTCAACCAAACCTTTGTGAAACTACAGTAACAATAGGCACGGGACAATGTTGTGGTTTAACCCGGCAGGCAGCCAAACACCCCACAGCTGCTYGTTCACTCCTGCCCCCCACAGTAGAATGGGGGAGAGAATCGGAAAAAAAAAGTAAAATTCRTGGATTCAGATAAAGACAGTTTAATAGAACAGAAAATGAAGGCAGCATAATAATGATGATGATGATGATAATAATAAYAATAATAATGGTAGAATATAAAAAAAAAGAATGATGCACAATGCAATTGCTCACAACTCGCCAACTGATGGCCAGCCTGCCCCCAAGCAGCAATCGCTACTTCCCAGACCAYGCCTCCTATGACCTACTGAGCATSAGGTCATATGGTACGGAATACCCCATTGGCCAGTTGGGTCAGCTGTCCTGGCTGTGCCCTCTCCCAGATTCTTGTGCACCTGGCAGAGCATGGGAAGCTGAAAAGTCCTTGATTTAGTGTAAGCATTACTTAGCAACAACTGAAACATCAACATTATTATGTGTTATCAACATTATTCTCATACTAAATCCAAAACACAGCACTATACTAAGAAGAAAATTAACTCCATCCCAGCYGAAACCAKGACAGACAGAAAGGAAGAGTATTTGTTCTGCTGTACTTTAAGTTGTGGATGCCTGGAAAATAAAAAATAAGAACACAGCTGAGCTTTAATGAAAAGACTTGAGAAGCAGCATGGGGGAAAAAAAAATGAAAACAAGAAAATAAAAACACTGTCAGGTGGAAACTGCAAAAATCTAACTGCAGCAAAGATTAATGAGACTGCGCATTCAGGATGTAGGTACGACTATGCATATAGTCTATATATATCTATATACATCTCCCTAATTTATAGAAACATATATGCAAACCCTATCATAAAAACGTTTCAAGTTGATCAACCACAAYGATGGAAAGCTTTTGCCAGTCTCAGTTTAATCTCTCCAGATCTCCTCAGGTGAAAAYAAAGGTATAATAACCAGTTCTCAAACACAGCACTTGCACAGATTACATTTGGACAATTGTATATAAACATACACATTACTAACACATAAATAAATGCACATGGAAAAAAACATACAGACAGAATCCTTTGGGAAAGGGAGGACTCTGGAGACAGAACAGCAGCAATTCAAGGTCTAAAAGTTAAAGTGTTTGAAATTTTAGTTGAGAACAATCCTAAAATAATTTAAGTTTCATGGTTGCATACAGTATCAATCAGCAAAATTAACACCTAATTACACTGAGAAGTAATAAAGAATGTGGGAGCTTTAAAAAAAAAAAAATCCACAGAAATTGTCATCATCAAAACAAAAAAAAGAACAATTTCTAATCCRATTTCTAATCTGCTCTTACACTGATATCAAGAAACTCTTTCAGCATTCCTTATCAAATAGTAAATATTCATAGTCTCATTCTCACAGATTCCTTGCTAACACTATTCCCTGTACAGGAAGTGATAAATTGAACCCATGTATATCTTCCAGTTTCCTCAGCTAAATGCTTCATACTGCCTATTAAATATTTGAAGTAAGTCTAGGAATTAACACATTATTTGAAAAACTTCAAGCTGAAACAACAAAAATTTACCTTCTGAAAGATACAAGTAAACATAAACCAAAACTAAAAATACTAAATTGTAACTTTGTACAAGATGAACAGTTGAGATATACTTATATCTCAGTTCAGTCTATATTTTAGAAGGAACTAGAAAATTATTCAACAGACAAAGAAGAGTTATTAAGCACTCTAAATAATGGTAAAATGATAATTACACTGGAGATTTGTCTTAATAAATGACATGCGAAGGGGTCTTTATTATCCACCCATGTGCATGTAGAATTTAATTAGTTATCACCTATAAATGCTAATATCAGAGCTGCCAATCAATCTCCTACACAGTAATTGATGAAACTCCCCAAAATATCAGAAGTGAATGCTGAAGAACTCCTTGGTTAGAAAATAGTTAACCCAACAGCAATATGGAGAGAAGGAATTCCTCAGAGAGCCTAAAGAAAGAGATGTTTTCATCTCATTACATCTACCTTCATAATTATAACAAACTCATCAGCCTCCAGATGAATACCATGTATAATAATTTTCCTGCATTTTTTCCAAAGCAGGAAACTTAACAAGATATAAATGCTACAGACTAATTTAGGTTATTTGCAGTTCTCATCTCATCTTGAACTGAAATAAGAAGAAAAGAAGTATAGTTAAGCTAAAAATAACCAGACACAGACTTTTGCTTATTTATTTACTGTAATCCTTGTTCAGAGCCAGGTAAGTAACAGGTTTATCCTTTTTAAAGGAAGGTAAATTTAGAGCATGGTTAGACTATGGTCTTTAAGTAATAAAAAAATAATGCAAATAACTAGAGAAGCTGGCACGCTTCTAATCTACCTAAATGGCTGCTTTCATTAAAACATTTTAAAGTATATAAAAACAAAAGAAAAAAAAACAAAACCAAAAATGCTACAAAACAAACAAACAAACAAAATCTGAAAAGATTACCTCACCAAAGATTAATTTCACTTACAYTACTATGAAAAAACAAACAAACTAGAGGATTACATTCAGTTGAACAAAATCAATCACATACAAAGTACAGTAATAATAATCAGGAAAATCCTGACCCACCCAGTGAAAGTGGAGCTCTGCCAGAAATACATTTCTTGGCAAGGCTCTGTGCCCACTAATTAGAGACTGAACCATTTGGGGAAAGTTACCCTGCGTCCTCAGGAATTGATACAGAGCTGTCCAAATCCACCTACCTCTCCAAAAGTGAAATTGTGTTGTTACACATATTGGCACAGAATAGGATCAGGCAATAGCATCCAATGCGAATCAGGAGGATTACAGATGAACTGGGGGATAAAGGGTGGGTGTATGTACACATGCACAACACCTGCTTTGTATTCCCCCCAGAAAGGCAATATTTTTCTTCATTAGCTGACTGTGCTGGAGAGCGTGCAAAGCTGCCAAACCTTTGCTTCCACAGCAGCGACGCTGTTCCATAGCTCCGATATGAAGATCACTGACAGAAGTAATAGTCTATCCCCTGAATACAGCTATTTTTATTGACACATATAGAAAAGGAAACCAGTAAATATCCATGTACCCATTTGACACCAAACACAAATTTCCTGTTTAATCCCAAATCCCTCAAACCTGTTTCTTCACAATCTACCTCACAGTATCAATATGGAACTGCAGGGAGGAGAGACACAAGAGTATCTCGAAGAGTGGTCCCAGCAATCACTGCTCAAACATGGCTTTATGTTGCCTGCTTCACACACTCAGAAAGGAATTTCCTTCTAGAGAGTCAGTGTGCACTACTCCAGTTAGGATCACCTGAAGTTTTTAAACTAACTACTATGRAAAGTGGTATGCACAGCGATCCCATTTTGAAGTAACCGCATTTATATGTTTCTAAAGTCATCAGGGCAGTGGGAGCTCTGCTTCAGCAAGCCTTAAAATCTGGCCTGATATGAAAATTGGTTTTTAACAGACAAAATAGACTGAAATCTCTTTCAACACTTAATAAGCATAATGGGGGTCTTTCAGATGTGACATGATTAAACTGCACACTGAAGGAGAATCCCGCTTTCTTTTCTACTTTGCAGTTTAACAAACTTAAATTTCATATGTTATGAAAGAAGTATTTAAAAATGTCCCCCTGCCCTCAAATCACAAGCAGTATTAACAGATAACTTGTGACAGACAACAATGAGCAAATGCATATGGATAGAGGCAGTTAAAAAGAACTGACAGAATCATTTGTATTTTTTGACAAAATATCCAAGAAGTTTAACACAAAACAATTTAAGTTTCATTTTAAATGCTTATTTGCTTGCCAAAAGCATATTGCACACAAGTGTTAAAGACAATACACAGCTTTGCAAAAATAGCTACTATGGCTGAAGTGCGAAATTTGACCTGAAATAATAGGTTGAAATCATGTGAGTAGAAAGATTTCATAATTTTTTTTTTTTTTAAACGCAAACATATTAGCATAGCAGGTGTCTCACTATCCTTCCTGTCAGCATGCTCTACACTGCCTTTGTGCACTGATTGGTATGCCTGAGAAGGTCATAAAAGAGAAAAAACAAACAAAMAAAAAAAGCGGAGGGAATATCTGAGAATATCATAAAACCACCCGAAGTGCTGACTCATTCTGTAACCATACAAAGCTGAAAACTAGGCCACCGCAGAGAAAACGATAGAAAGTCTGAAAAAATCACTGCCTTGAGTAAAATTTGTATTTGRTAAAACAGCATGCAAAGGAGGAGTCCAACTTTCGAGCACTAGCTTTAATCGGAAGATGGTCCGGAATGCACTCCTGCCCCTAATTCCAGTGCAGACGACAGCCAGGAGGAGCAGGGCGGCAGCCCTCTTGCCGGCCACCCTCCAACAAAGGGGAGCGTTGTTCCTCCGCGGGCAGCCACAGCTGCTTCCCGGCGCTCCGGYGGGGAAACGTCTGAAGATCTCCGTTCGGAGACCCTGAACACTGATGGTACATGGAGATACTACCTGCTCCCCCCCCCCAACTCTCAGTGTCTTTTTAGCTGACTACTATTCTGTACTAATCAAGTAAAGCAGACTAATAACTTTCCTATTCAGACATAATTCATTATCCTTATTTACCCAAGCTGGCAAAATTTAGAAAGATTATTCCTTCCAGCCTTTTTAATTACCAAAATTCTACTTGCTTTAAAATACCATAGCCTCCCTTGAGTATTCAGCAGAGCTGAAGATCACCATGGCAATAAGAAAATGGTGCCAATGTTATCTTGGCACTGACTGTCTACAGATCTCAGGAGACTTAGCACAGGAGAAAATTGAGCTCACGTAAAAGCAGGAACTCACTCTCTCTAATGATTTTAATATACCTTTTATTTTTGCTAATTTGATGTTAAAGAAGTAGAATTAAAAAAAMCAAACCTTAGAAGCATATCCTTTCCTAAACAGACAACATAGCTAATGMGTTTACTATTTCAAGGTGAAATCCACTTTACTTACACAAAAAAAGCAAGGTCCTACAGTTAGTAGCTGGATACATGTGAAAGTGTTGCCAAAGCATTGGAGGAAAGAAAAATAACACACATGACAACAAAGTTTGAGAAAAAAAATTCTGGAGTTCTTCAGATCCCTTTAGATCTTAGATTCAGGCATGCAATGAAGCTTTTCTCTACAACCACAACATGCAGAAACCTGTAGTTCTGCTGCCCAGCGTCACAATGCCCATGTTTCGGGTTTTTGTTTGCTTGCTTTTTCCTTCCCATCCCCCTGCCCGYCCTTCCCTGAACTGTGTCAGGGAGACAAGGGATACCTTTTATCAGGATTATATCAGTAATCTACCACACAACACAATCACACAAAACCTGGTAGCAATACAAATGAAAAGGAAATGCGCTGCAGTGACTGCAGTACTGCTYCAAACTTTTAAACTAGCCTTTCTCTAACAAGCCAAAGCAGCACAGGAGTATCTCCTGAAGGCCACGTACCATACAGACAACAGTGACAACATATACCAGAAGAAACTACTACTAAGCTATGCAGGTCAAGATACAAACAAAGAGCTCCTTCCCTTCAAATTTACTGGAGTGCCAGTACAACCTTTTTTACAGTATCAAACCAGCCACTGATACATTATGTTCTTTTGTAGTCAGCAAACAGGACAGAGAGGGAAAATAGACTATATATCATCCCAATGCCTATACACACAAAAAGACAAGCTAATTCTGTATTAGTTGAAAGAATGAAAATGCTATATTGCAAACACCAAAAGAGGGATTTAACTCCCTATAGTGCTGAGTGACTCTGAATTAGCAGACTTCAATGTGAAAAGAAAATGCCAATTCCCTCAATTCTCATTTTATAAATCTGGTTTCTAATTTGTATGTACCACTCTCTCCATATACACACAGAATAATTTTGTAAGTGGTTAATATAAACTTGTGCTGACATTTTTGTTAAGGAAGTAAATGGAACATATTAGAATATTGTTTTACAATGATGTACTAGTTGCAGCAGTACTTCTGCTTAAGATATATTTTGGGGGAGCAAGGAGAAAGATTATAGTGGGGTGCAGGGGAACCAATTGCATTCTGATGGTCAGAACATTGGCATCAAGTGTATAAAAGCCATATGCAACGCCTGGCTTTTACAGAGTCAGAAGTGTCTAGGATATTCAAATCTTCAATTTGAATCAGATAGCTGCTTCAATCAGTGTCACTTGTGTCTCTCATAAATGCCAGAGCTACCAGGGTACAAATTCATTCACAAATTAAGCTGAATGTTTTAATTCAAAAAGCAGACATTCTGACGCAGATAGGCTTTTTGTTAATGTAGATCAAAGGTTCTTTTTTCATCAGAAGGCAGGGAAGGAATAAATATTAAAAAAATCTACATGTGCCACCATACAAAATTATTGATACCTGGATAGCTCTAGTTTAATATACAGGTATTGCAAACACGTTGTACAAAACCTGCAGTTTAGTACGGGTTTGAAATACAATGCCAACATTGCATAGAAAGCATTCCYACTTTGCAAAAAGGATATTGCATTTCACAACATTAAATGAATTCAGATCATCATGAATAATACCAATTCCACTAGTGAGGTCAAAAAAGGCTCACTGCTTATGCAAGCTCATGAGAATATTTTAGCAAGAATATAASAACTTGTACTTGGGATAAGTATGGCTGGTAAAGGCAACAATCCCAAAGCTCCCGTAATGAAAAATGTGATATCATGTTGAAAATTTTTGGAGTTTGACATGGAAAAACACGAAGAGAGACTGTTGTCCTTTGCCAGGACAGCCTTAATTATCTAAAAGGTCCAATCGCACTGTTCAACTAACTTGAAATCAGCAGGACTATGATTTGCACATCACTGTGAAAGGATGCTTACCTGGTCACCAACACAGAARAAAAAATCTCAAGAACTAATCACCACTTCTTATTTAGTAATAGAATTATAGATGGACGGGTTATTTTCCGCCCTCAGAATGCATGCATTTCAAATAAACATTCTTGGCAGAAGATCTCTCTTGAACTTTCCAGGATGGACTCTTCAGCTGATCAATTTGAAACTGYAGTTCCTGCTGTTTAAAACAATGCGGGGTGGGAGGCAGGAGGAGAATGACACCTTTCAAACTGCTAGGCCTCCTGACATTTGCTTGGCAGACGTTTTCGGAAAAATAACAGAAATATCTGCTGGATTACAGTTAGAACAAAGCTAATCCTGACTCAATTAGCTTCTTGACTTTTCCCCCATGTGGTATGCCAGTATCAGAAAATTGCGAGAAAGAATTAATTAATTTACAGTTATTTTTAGATATTAAGCTCAACCTTTCAGGTTACTTGCCTTCCCATAACAAGGCCCTATGCTTCCAAATTAGTTCTTCTAAGGAAGTTATTTCAGATATGACCAAGACAAAACCTGTGATCCAAACAAGAACAGATCATCTTCCTTAGCTTAAATGTCCTATGCAGACAAAATTACTCAACCAAGTACACACAAAAGGGCATAATCTAGCTCTTCAAATATAAATGGATGCTGCAGGTTATAGTCCTCTGTGCACAGCATTCATGCACTTAGTTCTCGATTCTTCATTCAAACCCACAGAACTGAAACCATATTTGGAAATACATTTTTTTGCCATTTGAAATAAAGAACTGTTTAGTAACAGAAGTATACAGAAAAATAATGTTAGCTGTAGAAAGCTTTTTCCGGCAGTCAAAATTTATTTTGGTTTAAAAGACTAGACTACTTTTTTAGACGTCAATCTTCCTTTTGAGCTGAATTCAAGTAAAATAAAAGTGTTACTGAGTCCAGAGAGGATCAAATTTCAATTCAGAAGAACAATTACTAAGTCGAATCAATGATCTTCAATAGTTAGATACACTATTTTACTCTACTACATTATAGAAACGAGACTGCAACCTTCCTCCTAAATTATTAACCCAGGGTTTAACAACTGACCACTAAACCTGAATGAAAGTTATTTCATTCATGACTATGCAATTCTTTACCTCTATGTTTAGGTACTTCCACCTTCCCTGAGTGTTTCCCCTAAGCATTGCATTTTTGTTCTATAGATTAAAATGAAAATACTGCATGCTGTATTAGGTTCAGCTCTCTTATAATTACATTTGGGCTAAGAGACCAATGTTGTTTGTCAATGTAAAATGCAGCTCTTTGGCACAAACATTTTATTTGCTTGTTGTTTCCCGCTCCACCTCTCTGGTATATGTCAAATGTTTAAAAATATGATCTTGATGGCAGATTAATGTTAGTACTTAATGTACAGGGTCAGCTTTCCAATGCAAAAAGCAAACTGAGAAAATGTAATTGTTTTAAAGCTTTTTTTTAAAATTAGTTTAAGTTTAATCACAATGTATTTAAATGAAAATAAAACTCACATTTGAAAAAAAACAACAAAACCCAAAAAAACATAATCCATGTCAGCACTTCCCAGTTTATAGTACATTCTAAACCAGCAGTTTAGAAGCATATAAACAAAAATATAGTAGTGTAGGTTTGAAACAAAAAGGTTGTAATAATAAGCCTCCTGTAAAAAAGGCCTTCTATTAGCTATATTCCTAGCAAGCTGTAGCACTACAAAACACAATCCAGTATGAAATAAGGGTTTCAAATTAAAACTTGGTTGTATCATAGGAAGTAATTGTATTGTGCTGACTTGTGACGTGAGCACAATATCAAACTGTATTGTGCTCACTTGTGACGTTACCAGTAGACTAGTGGCTGAACCACGCTGTTAGATACGCAAAATAGCATTAACCAAAGAGAGTAAGGCTAAAGGGTCCAAAGATAAGAGCAGGTAGATAATTAATGTATTTACTGGTCATTACATCCCTGAAAAAACTTTAGTCTTCAAATGGTCATGCTTCACTCCACTTACTCTTTTGTGCATGCACTATGTTTCGCACCTGCACAACGCAGAATCAAACCCTCCTTTCTCTTGTGATGGTCATCATGCACGTATCCTTCGTTCACACAAAAGTCTGAGCAAAAGTCCTGTAACATTGCCCTTCGTTACAATATTGTCATTCAAATGAATTTCTTTTGCAACACCTGTATTGCCAAACCTTGTTTATTGACCTCCATCGACTGTATACTTGCCCCATCCCTGGAAACATTCAAGGTCAGGTTGGACGGGGCTCTGAGCATCCTGATCTAGTTGGAGATGTCCCTGCCCATGGCAGGGGGGTTGGACTAGACGACCTTTAAAGGTCCCTTCCAACCCAAACTATTTTATGATTCTATGAGTATACAAATTAATTAGGAACTGTACCAGTACTGCTACTTACTGAATTTTTATTTTACTAAGTATTATGTTCTGAAAGGATGTAGCAAAATTCTGAAATTAACACAAAATTCAAATAAAGAAATGTAATATATACTTCCTCATTCTATCATTATCGTGTAGGTCCTATTGATTAGAACAAAGATTCATTCTGAGATTTAGTAGAACAAAGTTGTTTTCTAAAGTAAGCACATTGCTGTTAGTAGCCTCTTATTTCAAATTGCTCATAAGCAAGAAGAAAATCCTTAAAATAGTCAGATACTACATCTTTATGTGAGTAGGTTATAATTAGGTTATTAACTCAATAATGCATGGATCATACCTTCCCACATATTTGTTCAGCACTTAACACAACTAGACTTTGACCTACTGAGACGTACGGACTCTACCCAATGTAAATCAAGAAGAGGGTGGTTTCAGCAGGGAAAATAGTTTGTTGACAAATCAGTTGATTTGGTTCCAGCTGTAACAATGACCTACTTGTATAACATACTGCAAGGCATTTAAATTTCACTACTTCTTGTAAAAGAGAAGACAACCTATCTATTCCACAATGAAGAAACTGGGTTACTGTTTCCTGATTTTATGTTTTAAGTGCGCAGATTATCTAGATGCAATTCTTACAGCATATGAATTCAGGGTTTCTCTTTCCAACATTCATAGGAAGGATGAACAATTGTGATATTCCATTCTGGGAAGTAATGAATGCAGAAGACAAGGAGCTACCCAATCCCTTTTCTCCAAGACCCAGTATTACCAGTGACAGAGAACAGACCTAAGTGCCTGTCCACATGTGAGTAAGCATGTGTGTGTAACAACTGCAAGGCCCCACAAACTTAACCGAGGCAATACTGCAAAGATAAATTAATTAGGATTTATAGAGCACTCAATCTCAAATGCTTCTGTAAAGATAGAGCTCTCTCTTTTGCTTTCTTGGGTTCTGTTATCAAACATGCAGGAGGCATAAATAAATACAGGTAGGACATAAAAAGCTACTCACATGACTATTACTGATTGCACTTTAAGAAAAAGTAGTCCATTTCTCTACTATCAGATCCTTCTCTAGCCCTTCTTATTAGTCGCACGCAAGATCCTAGCTATTCATAATGAAGTGAACCGATGTATTTATAGGCAACAGTACGGTAGAACCAAACACAAACATTGAAGAAAACAAAGAAAAACCAGTTCTGAAGACTCCAATCCTTGCAAGTCTCTTCTGATTTCTTAAATAAAGGTAAAGTAACTGCCTTGACTAATAATCCCTTTTGTCTTTATTTAAAAAGAAAAGTATTAGCTAGAAACATTTCATGAATCAACCTAATCCCAGCTCAATATGGTGTGCACATCAGTGTATCAGATATTGTTTATCTTAAAAGTTACACTGACAAGTCCCTCTCAACTTATCTTGCAATATCTGTTTGAAAGCTTCCCCTTTTTGATCCTGTTCTGAAATCAGAAGCAAGTTGCCTCTAGCATTTGGAATTTAGCTGTCAAATAAATCTCTATGAAACACTTTAAAAAAAAAATTGTACCAGGTGCTGAAAAAGTTACATACTGGCCTCATTCACTACTGAAGGCAGACAGAACCTCTATACATGACTTATAGAATCATAGAATCATTAAGGTTGGAAAAGACCTCTAAGATCATCGAGTCCAACCATCAACCCAGCACCCATGCCCACTAAACCATGTCCCGAAGCGCGACATCCACACGTGTTTTGAACACCTCCAGGGATGGTGACTCCACCACTTCCCTGGGCAGCCTCTTCCAATGCCTGACTACCCTTCCGGTGAAGACTTTTTCTACCCCCACCTAATAACTTAGCGCTTCACATTCCTTTCTAATGTGAACTTTTATGAAATCATTCCTCTAGTAAGATGCATTATCACCGGAGGTAGTTCATACAGATCAAAATAAGCAACTACCATTCCACGTACAAAAGTTTCACTCTTAACAAGTTTCACACTTGTTTTCCCCTTGTTTGCTTTACTTTTTGGTTTACACTTTTCACACTGTACATTTATGAGAAAAGGAATAAGGTGCTTTCATGTTTTTGGAAATCAATCAGAAGACTACGGTATCAATGCAATTAAATAATTAAAAAAATAATGATCTTGACTGAAGAGGTATTTCAGTATACCTCTTGGCATAATGATAGCAATTGAAAACCCTTCTAGACTGCAGCCTACTTGACACTTGCTTATTTATCAACTTATTCATTTCTATTCTGTTTACAAAATGGAGGTAATGAAGGAAATCTCAAGGGTTTTGGGTGTTTTTTTTGGGGGGTGGGGGGTGGGTTTGGTTGAAGCCGCTCTGGCTGCATTAAGGAAAAGACTCTCATAGAATGATAAAGGACTCACTGTTACACTATTACAGGAGATGAATTGCATTAACCCCTGCCCTTCCCTATTGTACTCGCTGCCCACTGGAAACAACAACAGAATTACTAAAATCCCACACTCTCTAATGGGATGGTAATAGGATTCAGAGGCCATTAGGGTAAAGGCAATCCATATTTTACAGTTTAATAAGCTCTTGCTGAAGTTGCTGGATCCCTCTTCAAAGCCAACAATTACTGATTTAGTATTAACAAATCCACAACAACTGTCAAAGACTGCAGAATTCATTCGAGATGAAGTCAGCAGCTTATGGTGACAGACTTTAAAATGTGTGTAGAAAAATGAAACCACTTAAATTGAAATAATTCGTAATTTTACAGTGATACTGGTTATTACTGTCATTTCAGATTTCTTTACATCCAAATGTCGTGGTTACTTAAGTTTGCACATAATTCTCTCAGAGTTCTGTGGTGTTTGTTTTAGAAGGCGAGCACTTTTGTCCTGTTTTCTAAGCATACATCTCTTGTCAGAAAGAAATAAAACAGTGAACACAGAACTAGAAGAGACCGAGTCATGAAATCAAGTTCTCCACAATCATAATCATGCAGACAATTTATTAATATTATGAATACCTATAAATGGATTGCCTATTAGGCTATAGATTCAAAAGAACCCATCATTCTCCAATAGCATGCCTTGAAGTGTAAGGTGTAAAATACATACTTACTCTGCCCACTGTTACCTTAACTATTATTTAAAAACATCGTTTTATATGTTCTTGAAAGGTGAATGTGCTGAATATTTTCTTAGGTCCTTTTAAGATAGAATCTTATTATCTCTATTTTTGCTGTATGCAGTTATTCCCCATTCTCTTGTGTAACTGACTGGGGACATAAAGAACAGTCCACAGAAGACCCAATCCACTCCTTATATTCCTGAAAACAAAATATGTCTCACTTAGATACCCACCATAACCACTGCTGGATCTAAAAAAACCCCTTTCCACTATTCTTTTGTTTACATTTCTGATGGGGAAAAAAAATCCCAGTGAAAAAGGATGCACTTTTTAGAAGTGGTAATTCTGAGACTCAGTTTTGCCCCCACAAACATTCATACAATTCTCAGTGGGGTAGACAAGAGCCACTGTATCTAAAAATACAGACCACTGCTGTTATAGTATAATAATTTTGTGCCTGAGAGCTCATAATCACATAAACACAACAGGTAAGCAAAATAAAATATATGGACATAAAACAACTAAAAACAAAAGCCTGCAGTTATTTCAAACTGAAGAAATGGATTCTTCACCACTTGTTTTCAATAGGTCTGACAACTTTGTCACATTTTTGAACTTTAATAAATACCCATTTACAGAGGTAATATTTCTCTTTTGCTTATATCAACTTCAGTTGGTCTTCAGTGTTATATAGATAAACTGTGAAATCAGGCTCTTCAGCATTAATTCCAGCACATGAAATAACTCTGTATTAAAGGCCACAATATAAAATTCTGAGGGGCCATACTAGTTTCTTTGTGCTCAAAATAGAAAACAAGCAGGTACTCCCCAAGATAGTGGTTCTCCAGATATTAGTTGCCTAGTAAGTCCCCCTCTCAGAATCCAGCAGAGTCCAAGGGAAACTGAGTACAGCCCAGCTTTCTTTCTAAAAATGTCATCTTGTCCCATACTTCAGCAAGGTACTTCTTTGAGTGGGAACTCACAGCTTAATAAAAAAACCCTCACCAGCTCCCTGAAAAATAGTAAGGAGGCATGAATAGGAATGCCAGGGTTTAACGCCAAATCGACTGTACATTTCTCTGCAATGGATTGAAAACACAGGCTTTTCCACAAGTCTCCTGCCTTCTCAGCAGCATCCCTTCTCAGCATGTCTGTCACTAGGAACCCAAGCAACGGAGAATGAGAAACAGTCATGTTTAGCTGTGCAAAGGCATTGCACCCAGATCTCTCTCATGCAGACACATTATCCAGTCTTCTTTTCTGAGGTGATGTTTTCATATATTCAGATATTGCAACTTCACATACCAGGACTAGGCTGATCTTCAAACTTTTCTGTACTGTTTCTGTGGAGAGCCACCAGACTTCAGTAAGGACCATGCATATTCACTATTTATCAGAACATATTAATAATGAATGTAAGCACATCTTTCATTACCTGCACAGTTTATGTTAAAAGTGTACATTTAATGAAAATTTAGAGTTGATAGTATTTAGTGTTCCTGCTCCTCCAAAAGTAGATACACTGAAGTTTGAGCTCCACTTCGACATCATCTTTGCTTTGTCACATCTAATGCTTGAAGAAAGTTTTCAGTACATTCAAAAGAACACTCGGGGAAGAAAACCAGAATGATTCCTGCAACAATTAACTATGTTTAGCTCACTATCAAGAGAAGTTCCATATGCTATTTTGAAAGATGCCTTCCAGAGTATCTAGGGACATCATAGAGATTTTTGAAGCGTAAGTTCCAGGCAAACTAACAGAAATAACTAGAAGCCAAGTAAAAAGGGAATCGATGACCTAACTAATTCTATGACAGGAATTGTCCTATCAGTATTTTACAATATAAAATATAACTACAACATGAACAGAAGAAAGATATCAAATGCCACACAAATAGCCTCTTTGAAGAGAAAAACAGAGCATACAAACCAATAATTTCTAAGGACTTGTTTATACAACAGTATGTATGTGTCACTGTAACACAGCCTGACTCTAGAATCAGATATTTTTTTTTTTGAGTTTAGGTAGTATGGTTAGGTAGCAACTGCAAGCATCTTCAAAGATACTAAAAGCCAGGTGTAACCACAGTGGTGTAAAGAGAGTGCTAAAGCTACATTAGTACACTTTCCCATGAAAGTATGCATTAAAAGGACCTATGTTGCAGTACAATCATTTATCAAATTGAACAATAATTCATGTGTTATGGATACATACTACCCAGTTCCACTTTTTAAGAACTATTGTCTTTTCTTTTTGGACTAAAGGTGAAAAACATTTGATCAGTGGTTGGTGAATTAATGCTTCGTGAGTATGAGTAAGTTTTAGAAGTGTTTTGTTTTCTTTTCAGATGTTTCTTACAAAGATGAGGAAAAATACGATGTTAGTAAAAACAAGGAAATAAAACCCCACAATCTAGAGAGTACTGAAACCAAACACACCCAGCAGGTACCATCATGGAATCAACACATAACTGAATTGTTGCTAGCAGAATGCCACCAGATTAATAAAGCTTATTATTTCTGTGTTCACCACAGTGGACTTAGACACCAGTATCTTTTTGGTCTGATTCTGACTAAAAAAATCAGTTCCATAATATAATGAACCAGTTTATCATTCTCCTCCAGAAAGGATGGAAACATAAACCAGTGTACTCGCAGTTGTTCCAGAATCAGTAAATCTATTATAACATGTACTTTTTCATGCAGCTAGCTCACATACTTTCATTGTTCTAAACAGTCTAAGCTGATTTTTTTCAATGTATAATTAAAAATTCTGCACCCAAACCATAATAATTGTGAAACAAACAAATAAAGAACAAATTAAAAACCCCACACACCCAGCTTGCTCTAATAAAGATCTCCTTGAAAGGACCATATCAGTGTTAACTCACACTTCATCTATAATACCCTTTCCTACCTTTCTCAACTATTCTTTAGCACAGAATTATAGTTGTTTTAAATGTTGACGTTAGAACTATAAAATACCACTAGAAACACAAAACTCCTTTTCAGTTGCAGCATAAATTGGAATTCGAATCAACTCCTTCAGAGATAAAAGCTCTACATCTGCTTAGTTTCCCAGAAAGCAAAACAAAACAAAATCAAGTCATGGAATATTAAAAAAAAAAACAAACTTGCAGCTTGTAATAAGAAATTATCAAAACAGTTTTTAAAAAGAAAATAGAACCTTCAACTGTAAGTGATCAGTTCATTCAGAAGATTTCATTTTGGAAGGTGGTGAACAAGGATGAAACAATTAATTTGTTAAGGCTGGCCAAGGGTAACTGGGTAAACACGAAAAGAAAACGTGTTGCCTGCACTGTAGTCCTGATTTGGTTAGCATTTGACATATGCTGTCTCAAAAGACCATTTTAATTTTTATTTCAGTCATTCTAAAAATCCTCTCAAAAAAAGGTAGTAAGGAGATGCAATATAAAGAACAATAATCATGGTTTGGATTTCTGTCAAGTTTCTTAAAACGTAAATGAGCATTTATCAGGAATTTGCCCAAAACAAATAATTTACACTCATTTTCGCAACAAGACACACATGATTCTYTTTCATTCAGCTCTTTGTTAACTCTGATTAATTACTTCACTTCCAAATTTCATTAGAAACATATTCATCTCTTCTAGGTAGCAGCAACTGATATGCTGCATCTCAAAGGCTCATATTAGAAAACTGAACATCTGCCCATTCCTTACATTCTACTGACCTCTAGAGACTGTATATATCTATGTATAGCACATATACATTATTTATGTGCATGTACACACACTAGAGCAATGTCACAATAGATTGACTTTAGAGAAATCTGTATGCAGTATTTGATGTTACAGTTGTTACTCTAATCACAAATTGTCCTTAGAAACATTTTCTTTCCTGTGTTTTCTAGACATGAAGAATCTCTTGCTATTTTTCTCCCTTTCCTCTCTGTGTCCTTCCAACCCAAACACACCATAGCCTTCTTTACCTGGTATGTACAGAATTAAGCTGCAAGTATGAATGTCAATATAAATATTGAGATAATCCAGGTTTCACTGAAGCATGAATACCTGCCGGGGAGGGAGTACCACAAAACCAGAAGCTCCTAGTTATTGGAAAACAGTTATTATTGTATGCAGGGAGAGAAGAAAGTCTCTCACAACTCAGTATCAACACTTCTTTCCCCCACCAAATGATAACACCTTGCAGCAGATTCCTCGTCTCCATTTTGCTGCCAGGGAAAAAACTGTACAAAAGCCTGTGTTGGGTTTGACATTTAGACCAAACAGAAAGGACTGAAGGACTTGAATTTGTCAACTAAAACCTATTCAAAATAGACATTAATCCAATAACAAACGAGGGGAACAGAAAAGACCATGTTCCTCCATAACAATGTTAGCACAACTTACATTGTTATGAGCCATTAGTTGGTAATACTGTGTGGTCAAGTATAACAAAAAACATTACCACAAATATACAGAAAACTAATGTGTGAAATTTTAAAGGCACATTTTCCAGCGGAAAATACTTTGTATTAAGTTTCATACCAAAATGCCCAGAAAATATACAAGGGTTTTTCTAATACTGCTAATGTTTTATAGAGAAGAACCAGTCATAAGATACTTTCATATGACTTTATCCTCTGGAATCTCACAGACAAAGATAAGTTTAGGAGAATGATCTGAAAAAAAAGTTCTACTTCAAAAAGCTTTAGCTAAAAAGCTTTTCAGCTTTTTTTTTTAATTTCTAATTTGGGGGATGAGGGGATAAAGCTTTTTAATGCAACGTTTTACACTGTTATAATCATATTGCACATGATAACAGAATACAAATTTTATTTGATTTGGAATCAGCTATGAGCTACAGGTTGAATTTTATTAAATCAATATAAGCTATAGATAGGAACTGAACTCTGTATTTTTCAAAAATTGCATGCATAAAGATAGAGCAAGAACTGCGTTAGCTAAATATATTTTACACAATACAGCTAATAGAGAACCCACATCCACTACTTCAAGTTACTCAGGGGTTACTTCAGCATAAATGAGGAAAATATATACATCTATGCCTTTTCCTTTAGAAGTAACACCCTTAAGATAAATTCATTGCCAAATCCTATTTCTATTTTTTTAAATTATTTTTATTTACCTTATATCAAATTTTAACAAAACTATCACAGTGATGGAACAAATTATATAGATGCATTTGAAACAAGCTTCCCAAATAAGTCATTAAATTACTGTTATCTGCAGTACATTTTCCTATGTACACATCATGGCTTTACGTTTCAGTAACTTACTGCAAACTCCTAGACATCCATTCCTCCTGCATTCCAACAATGTGAGACTAGGTATGCATTTTTAAATTTGAAATGGACTTAAATTAAAATACATAGATTCAGATTTGTGTGTTTGTTTATACATACATAAGCATCCACAGACAAACCTAGAAATACAATATTGCTGCTACTGAGAAATGTGGCACTAGACTCAATTGTGGCCAGAATTATTTACCGTATTCAGCCATTCTGAGCTTTTCACAGTGTACTCATAAATAGAATTCCACTACACAAGTATGCTTGCTTTTCTCTTCATGACTTTGAGAACTGAGAAATACAAAGATAAAAGTTTATTCCTCAGGGCTATATTGTGCCGTAAGCCTTTAAACTGAATTTGCCAATGTTTTCAACAGGGAATTCTCTTTAGAAACTGATGACATATTACGATCTTTTAAACTAAATTGCATACCATTTCATTGAACTGACAAATCTGAAAGTAAACCGAAGTTGGGAAGGTACAAGAACATAATTCTGGTAATATTCTCTCACTGGTAACAGTCAGGCTTGTTTTTCTGAATGACACAGAACTGTAAAAATATAAAAGCGCTCATGAACTTTTGGCCATGCCCAGCTGAGATGCACAATGTTCAATATCAATCACTAATTGTCTCTAAAGCCCTAGGAACTTCTAAGTTTGAGCAAAAAAATCCTGCAAAAAAATACACGTGACTATTCAATAAGTACATAAAGCACTGATGTTTCCTAAACCATACTCATGAAACACAGGAAGATTTCACTTCTTCCGCATAGAAAGTATGCAAACAGTTTTCTGAAGGTTAAGGAATTACCTGGTATGTACACAGTTGTATGCATGCACAAATTCAACAATAAATTAAAGCAGCAGAAAACCCCCACTGGCAATAGCAAATCTGTATAGAAAAAAACCATCAACCTAAACCTTGTCAGATGAAAGAAATTTTGGCAAACACATCTGCAAAAACCCATAAAAATACTAAAAGCAAAAAAAAAAATACAATAAATAACCTACAATGCAAATGACATGGGAGGTGACTGTAGAGATCTGCCACACATTTATGCGCATTTTTTTCCAATTATAAGCAGAAGCTGAAATTTTCTTACACAGTAAGTAGCAAACTAAATAAGTCATGCTGCTATGTATTATAAAATTCAGTGAAACTTAGTAATTTTAATTCTAAAAACTAAAATCTCTTCTCTGAAAGGTCTTCAACTAATTCTTGTTTTTCTTTTTTTTATTTAGGCTACAAATACGTACAAACCAGCTGAATGCAGAGGTTATTTTTATTATGGTTAGCCTAAGTTTTGCATGTTTATCCTACTTCACATGAAAAGCTAGGATTAAAAAAACAACACAACACACATTACTGTTTTGATTTTGAAATCAGTTACGGTTGACGATCATCTCCAAAAATAAATATTCCCACAGATAGAGGTCAGTGGTTGCCTGAAATTGCATCAGTTAGCGCCTGTATACTACAATCCTCCACTCCTTTGGGACTGCTTTATCATCTTATCAGATTAATTAATAAAACAGTAGTTTTAGCATAGGACATCCCAGTTTTCTATCCACGCATTTGCCATTAGTTACTCTACAATTTATTGATCTGAGGCTCATCATAGGATTTCTCTCAAAATTTAAGCACATAAGATGTTAATTCACAATTGTTCATAGTTTAAAAAAAAAATAGTACAAATAAAAAATTACGTACAAATCAAGAAAGAGGGTGGTTTTTTCCCTTTTAATTATGTTATGTGTTGCTCTGGTAAGCTCTTACTGTTCTCAAAGGAAAGCAACATCACTGCATTGGAATTCTACTTTTGAGGTTGCATGCATTTCATTTCTTGATTTATAATTAAACATTTGTATTTTGTGAATGTATTTTTAAAAAAACCCCAAACTTTCAGGGATACTCTTTCAGTCCTTCCTCTGAGGAAACTTGCATGTGAAACAATGTTAATATTAGTGATAAAATGTTAAAAGTGGCAAGTAAAAACTAAAAACTTTAAAAAAAGACAGACAGTTGCCTCATTTCAGCACATGTACCTTTTCAGATTTTCAGACTGAATAGAACCTAGGATGATGATGTAAAAAATTATTGATCCCATATTGTTAAACTACCCACAGCCTGTATAACCATTTGCCTTGAGATTTTTCTTTGGCTTTTGTAATCTCACTGCATTTCTTTTCCTCTATGAAGTAATCTTTACTTTGCTCTCCAGCAACATCTACTGGAACATCAGTAAAATGCTGCTATTTATATTAATCACCCATTTAACATCTAGTAGGGCAGAGTTAGCAAATGCCAAAAGGAGAGATAAACGATCTTCAATTCAGATCCTGCATTCTGGGTTCAAACAGATCAAGTTAACTCGTCTTCAACCTTCTAGTTTTCTGCAATTTCATGAGGAACAAATTCTTTATGACTAATTCATATTGGAAGTCATCTACCATTTACATTTAGGCGTACTTTACTTAAGTCACGAAATATCATTTTAAAAACTACATTGCAACCAGGACTTCCATTTTTGTAAGACAAGTTACTCTTAATTTCAATTTGATCCAACATGTGCTTAAACAGATCTGAAGCATAAAAAGAGCTTGGAAGAACATATAGAAACATTTTGAAAGGTAAGAGAGACGTGCAATGGCAATTCCAATGCCAAATAATAAACAATAACAAGTTCAGCAAAACTATAGTTAAAAAGTAAAAATGTCCACTACAAATCAGTGAGACATTTACAAGTGCTTTTGTCTAAGTCCTCAGAAAAAAACCGTCCCTTTATATGAGGATGAATATGTATGATTAACTACCACTGAAGGTAAAAGTAGCAACGCGTGAAGTCCCTCCACACTGATGGGAGACTAGGCTTCCCTGGGGGCTTGATCCCATTCAGCTGTGTGGTGGCTTGTCACTGCCTATCTTGTAAAATCAGCTACTGCAAATGTACACAGAAAGCACCGCCACTGAATTTTGCAAGGTACATAGCACTGCGCATTCGTACGTCTGCATGCAGGATTGAGTCATTAGGGTAAACTTGCATAAAGACAGAAGTTCTCAAGTAAACATCCTAATTTCTATCTGCAGTATGCTCATTTGTAGGTCTGCAACACTAAAATCTACCTATCAAACAATGTTTACTTTATGACAGCTTATAAAGTTAGCTTTTCATAGCTCTGTTTTCAGAGCCAGTTAATTAGTACTCTGCTTTTACAAATAACCCTGATCACTGCAATATTATTTGCTTTCCTTTAAATCCCTAATAATGGTCTAACTATCCTTGACTGCTTGTTCACTTTCCAGTATGGCAATGAAATTCAGAACATCACTGCTGCTCGTAGAATCCCTTCCTTCTATTTAGAGTCTTAGTTTACTCATACAGAGAACTGTAAAATATAAGCGCAGAAATGTAGGGAGAGAAAAAAAGGCACCGAAGCCAGCGAAGACCAGAAACAGAAGTCCCAATAGCTAAATATTCCAGTTGTGAATAAAAAGCACTTATCAGCATGTAACATTTTCAAAGTAATTAAAATTATTTTTGCCTTTGCAATCCCTATAGAGCCTCAATGCATTTTTATAGAGAATAAAAGGGCATGTTTCCCAAAACCACAAACACTTTAAGCTGTATAATTTTATATTATCACAAGACTTAAGTTCATAGGCTTTGCCTGATAAATTAGCTCCTCTCAATAACTGTTAAACAGAAAGCCCTTTATTGTAATCCAAGTGCACTTGTGGACAGCACTTTCAGAGTTAACTCCATTTGACAACTGACATAAATCCATTATTCTAATTTGGTGATTGCTTTACTAAACACAGATGCAGTTTATGAGTTTTAGTCACGTATTTCATTCAGGATGCTACTTAATCTCAATTTACAAAACATAAACACGAAATAGGTTTTACAGTATGTCTAAAAGGGTATAGCTATTCATCCGATGAAATGCCAGGCAAACAAACCGTATTCACCTAGACCTAAACTCAGTGCTAGATTTTACCTTACTAAATAAATAGTAAATAAGTACAATTAATTTTTAGTTCAGTTCTTGCAACCAGATTGCAGAATGCCAAGCTCCTCGAGGGTTATAAGACTTAAAAGCTTTTCTTATACCAAGATTTAAGCACTGAATTTAACCTTAAGCAAAGTCCAGCTTTCACAAAAGCTGGTTCTCTGATTTATTTTGATACACGGAGAAAAGGGGGAAAARCAATCATTCAGTGTGAATACAGCATCTTCACAAACCCATTTCTAATTCAATTTTTAGCACATACTTTACATCTTAAACAAAAGGAATCTGATACAACACCGATGCTGCCTCTTGCTGCAGTTGCTTGCCTCAGTTACAAAATGCTGAAAATCTACCGCTCTGACCAAGCCACTCCATAAAACATTCGGATTCAGGCACTTCTTACCTGCCTCAGTTGAAGGCTTCCTTCCCTTGTTAGCAGTATGAAGCATCCTCTAGCCTTCCCAATCCTCACCACCAGCCTCAAATTGCACAGCTAAGCCCCTTTTTTGCAAGAAAACGCTTATTGAAAGTGATTAGTTTTTGTTGTCCCTTTTAAGTCCCTCCTGCGGGAAAGAGCAGGGGAGCGATGTGACGCCACCTTTTAATCTTTTGCAAGAGTGAAAAGGCAGAAAAGGAGCGCTCGATCAAACTGAGCTTCACACATGACTAAAACTCGCCTGAGAGGCTGCAAGCTCTGGCTAAAGCACCACTAGGCGTAAGTGTAAGAACAGAGAAGAGGGGAGAGTCAATGAAATGTGACAACGTATGTGCATCAAAGACAGGAAAAGAGGGAGAGAACAATAAGAGAGAGATCGAGACAGCAATGAGAGAAAGAGAAAGAATAAGAATGTGAGGCAAGGATAAGCATGAAGAAAAGATAGGAGAGTTTAGAAGCAAAGAATTCGCAGAATAAAGCCAAAGTGTCTGGCAGCTTCTGTTTTTATCCCAGTGAGCATGACATACTGCCTCTCTCATTTAGCAACACATTCTTGTCTCTTCCAGGTTTGAAAACTGAGATAATCACAATGTGTGCCTGTTTTCGCCTGATTGGCATACTTGTGTGCAGTATACCTGAGATTCCCCTCAACCGCCTCCTAGAGATGCATTTATGTGCAATTAACTTCATATATTCATTAGGAAAGACACCTCCCCCCAACCCCAAAAAACAGGAGCTGCTAATTCCTACATCAATTTACAATATAGTTTAACTGGCAGATGGAATTCTACTTATAACTACTAACAAACTGCCACTGATAAACAAATGACAGAACAAATGTTTAATGTTGATAACTGAGTTTTCATAGCAACAAAACATATTAGCATTGATAAACGTGTTTAAAAAAAGGTATTACAGACACTTTTTTCTATTTATCTTGTTATTTCTATATGAAGTTGCACTAAGTAGTAGTAGGAGAAAAAAGTGACCCAGAACTAACATTTTTAAAGGAAGCAGAGATACAATCAGATTTCAGATTTTTTAAAAAGCAATACAAGCTAAGATCTAGATTTAAAATTTCAAATTTAATGATGAATTCCTACTAATTTCAAAAAGGTCCACACACTAAGTCCTCATACAAGTAGGGTTCATTTTCATGCAAGATGGAGGAGGGGCGTTTTTTGTTTGCAAGGTTTTTTTGCTTGTTTGGTTGGTTTTTTGCCTTTTTTTTTTTTTTTTTAACTATATATACCATTCGTAACATTAGGACAGCTTCTGTACTTTGCTTTGTTTATACCTTTTACCTTTTTAAGGTAAAGGCAAATAGGCTTTTAGCCAATTGGCAATTGGTCAGCTGGCCAAAAGGCATAATACTTGCCTGCATAACCAATGCAAGTTCACAATGAGACTTGGTTATTACATGGAGGCGTAAGGTTAAGGGGGCAGCAGAAATGCAAACAAACTTGAAAAAAAMCATACTTTCTCTTTGCTGCAGCATCCTATTCGGGCATCCCCTTGRATCCCACCATCTCAACTCTATTATGGAAAAGGAAGGACTATGTCAGTGACGTAAGATTCTGGAAATCTGGATCTACATCTCAACTGCACAGCATACTTCTGTGTTAGCTTATGCAAGTCACATAGAGCTACGTCTAGGCATCTGTGCCTTAAGGTACCTAGCTAGTTTAAAAAAAAATGTTTTAACAGCTCTATACAACTCGGTATCCTCTTTTGTAAGGATCTCCCAATTCCAGAGAAGAGGTTATGAAGATGATAATTCATGAATGATTATCAGGGAATCAGTGGCCAATTTCAACACTGMGTATCATTATTGTACCATAAGTTTTACAAGAATTGATGTTTTTCTATGAATGTTAACCTCCAGAATCTCACCACAAACCATCATATTAAGCGTTGGGCAGACRGAATCCAGTTTTCATATTTGTAAAGTAAAACTTGAAAAACAACTCTTGAAGCTTGAAAACTGTCCCAAACCCCACACTTACTGCTAAATTTGTGATTGCTACAGTGTTTCACCTGTTATTTTTTGTCCCCTGGGGGTTGGCACTGCACTTACTTAAATACAGATCCATTAAAATCAGATTCTCACTRATCTTCTTGAGCAACCTTCATCACAGGAGCTTAGAGTAAAATTTACCATAAGGTGAAAAATATGCATATGAACACTGGGCTTTTAAACCTCTCTCCGTATGTGTACCAATACAGCTTTAGCCTGACCTACCAAAAGAGCATTTTGTGTGATGGTTTACATCGAGTATTTCTCCTTGCTCTGTTGATGTAAGGAATCTAATCGAAGCAGTATAGCYGCTTTAAAGGCCTCCTGTTTTCTCTTCCAGACATGAAGGAAATAAACACCACCTGA
This sequence comes from Oceanodroma leucorhoa, assembly GCA_030449065.1. Lineage (NCBI taxonomy): Eukaryota > Metazoa > Chordata > Aves > Procellariiformes > Oceanodroma > Oceanodroma leucorhoa. The sequence goes on along the minus strand of JASVER010000074.1, from coordinate 1,215,686 downwards.
AGATTTGGGGGGACAGGAGGAGAAAGGAGAAATAGAGATTTATGTGTTCAGTTATTGCAAATTTTTCCAGAGTATTATCAGTAAATATTCTAGTGGAAGTGCCCAGCTACCTTTTAAAAAGAAAAAAAAAAAGGAAAAAAAAGAAGCCCCAAGTTCCTGTAAGCAGCTCACTCTGCCTATGCAGTGTGKGCATACTTAGCTTAAAATGAGCTACAGTAACAATTAGGGAAGAGATCTTTCCTGTCTGGTTCCCATTTAATTTTGTATTTTCTCACCCTTACTGGTAAATTGCTTTTCTCATGGAAATCTTGATAAGCAGTTTCCATGTGTCTTACAATGTGCTAGATTATATTCATGACAACAATTTTCAAAAAAAGCAAACACATATATACATACTTCTAGAAGTATTTATTCATTCTCCCAGGCTTATCTACAAATTCACACTGCAATCAAAAGCCTGTATCCAAGGTCAACAAAACACTTGAAAACATGCATGCAGTTTGTTTGTTTGTTTTCATGAAAGATACAAAATTTCRTGGCTAAAACTAAGCATAAGCTTACATACTATACTAAATAAATTATTTTCTACAAGAACTGACCTTGTGTTTGAACTAATAATGTTTGGACACTGAACTGCTTGAGTCCTGACAGCTCCAGTGAGCAAAGCAAGTTATTCTCCTATGGAATTAAGTTATTCTATAAATTGGCCACATTTCCACAAGACAGGCTAGGTCTTTGACTAACATGAATGCAAAAACTCTATTTTACTGCTGGTAAATGTGCTTCTGCTTAAGCTTCCGCAAGCAGTATTCCAGTAGCATACAGGCACCACACCACAGAACTTTACAAAATAACTACACAATGAAATGTACTAATAATGTCATTTTGTGCAGAGAGATAAATAACTGATTTCCAGCCCATTTTTTATACTGTCACCATTAAAAAGAAAACAACTAATCAGAGCTTTCCCTCAATCTTACCTGAGGAAGCCAAGTCAAGTTTAAGCACAGAAAACCTCTTGATTCCTTACTTCTCTACTCTACTAGAAATCTGGATCGTTCTTCTGTTTGTTTTAGGTCTAGGATTTCATTAGCCTGCATGCAAACGCATACTCTATGTCTGTGACTTAAAACTTGTACAGCAATAGAATAGTGAAGAACATTCAACACACTGCATTGTTTCAGTGATGCTGAATCCCCCTCCCCACAACCCACCGCCAGGAAAACACATGTTAACATGACAGTGTTATCTAGAACATGGAGCGTCATGACAGCAAATTATGGGGAAATAAAGTGGCGAAAGACTACAAAAGTACTCATGCCTATTAAAGGGACTACTGGCCAGAAATACTCATTGACTACATACCCTCTGGCTATGCAAAAGAGCTAACGACCACTTTCTCTTACCAATATCCTTCTGTATTTTACATCTAGCAAAGACTTTTTCTTTGCCAATTATCTAGTTGGATGACATAAACACAGAACTAAGTTTTCCAACCTTTTGTTTTCGTTTCTTCTGTTTCAGACCTGAAGAAAGACTGTGTCTGAAAGCACCTTTTTTTTTTTTCCAGTTATATCGGTTGGTTTAATAAAACATAACCACCTTTTCCCCCCACAAACCTTGTTTCAATAATACCTTTGGATCTTTCTCTTACACCACAACCACTATAAAAGAACAGCACTGTGAGGCCCTTCATCCCTCCCCAGCCACCATTCCCTGGACTGCGATCTGTTCACTGCTCGGAGGAAATACAACAGTAGCACAAGGGCTAGAAGAGAGGYAAAGCACACAAGAAAATCCCTTGTGTCTTATATTTTCTATACTTACCTTCCCAGCATCCAATTTACGACAAGAAATGAAATTGGTGTGGTAAAGGAAGTGTCACGATCAGACATAATTTTACTGGTGAGAGGCACAAGTTAAAGACCTTGCACAAGCATAACCTACACATAACATCCTGGCAGGGTGAAGAAAAACATGTGATGCTATTGCTGGTATGAATTATAAAACCACCTAAATACTGCTTTTTGAGCATAACTGAATACATGTGATAGCATCATTATAAATTAAAACTGTTTATGACCTCCATTTGGTCCAAACACTACAACCTTACTCACTATATGCATGGTTGAACAAACTTATCTATGACTGCTGCTGTTACACGATAGAAGAAATAGCCAAGTGTCATGCAAAGAAAACAAAGAGAAAATACCAGCAGCAGCTTCTTCAATAGAAGCAGCTTGTAATTTGGCTCTGAGTCATACAGATTTCTTAAAGGCTACTGAAAATAATCTTTGATTCTTATCATTGTCAACTCAGTAAGTGATAATAACTAATATCTAAGCTGTTACTTGTTTATATAGTTAATTTTCAGTTTTCTCTATTTCATAAAATAAGTGTTAATATATTATGAAATCAGTCACTTAATGAATGAATGGGAATCAGTACTTTTGTAAATTTTGCTTGTCAGAAGAACTAAAATAGGAGATAATCAGTATGTTCCTGGTTATTTGGGAATACCAATTCCAAAGTACATGTAATTCCCCCTTTCCCCCCATTGTATTTACCTGTAAAACCATAGAGGAATATGCATTAAAATCACATTCTGTGATTCAGACTTCTGTGGTATCAATTTGTACTACTGTTTGCTTGGTACATTTCTGTTTAGAATTTTTGCTCCAACTATAGTTCTGAATACAGTCACACAAGCTAAGGCCTTTTAAGACTGTCATCAGTACGTCAAAAAATTCCTGAACTATCTCCCACAGAAGATTTACATTTTTTAAAACAGCAGTAAACTGATTAGCTTCATCTGTGCCTAAATGTCAGCCAGTTCATGTGAACTTCCTGTGCCCCAATTAACATTAGGGATGGAAAGAAACACTTACCTACAAGGTACAGGTTTACCTGCTATGATTTCCTCCTATAACATGGGCTGAGAGCTCCTCTACTCTGTATAGATATGGCCTGCTGGCAAAGACAAAGGCCAGCTTCCAGGATAGAGCTGTATGGCTCGTAAAGGATTTTCTTCACTACTAGATAATTTAAGTTCTCTACATGAAGTACAAATCTACACTGGGTCAATAGAGTACATAGCTTCACAGAGCGTACAATTTATTTTAGAGTACTGGGCAACACACTTAAAAACTAAACAAAGCCTAGTTTTACTGCCCAGTCCTCTGAATTAATATGCAACATTCATGCCTTAAGTAYACCCTTGAGCGTTCAGTACTTCTCTGAGCCACAGCTTTGAAGATGTGTTGGTTTCCTATGCACTAACTTGACCTATATTCAGGCTGACTTCTGAGATTATTTCTGCTGTGAATTCAATTCCAGATGCTATATACATTGCTTTGCTACGCCTATGATACAGATGCCAAAAAGCAGAAGGATGTCAACAAATTAAAAGGCCACTGCTGTCGTTCCCTAATAACCGGTGCTCGTCAAAAAACATGCTTTTTTGTGAGCTGATCTTGGCACAAGTTTATTTCCTTGATAATGTGGAAGCACGCAACCAAATCTAGAAAGCTCCTTAAATTATTTGTTGTTATGCCAGGGTCCATAGACCTGCTGACTTGCCTGGAGCTAAGCTTGACCTGTGCCATGTGCCAAGGATGCCTAAAACTCTTTCATATGGGGAAGGCTTCCCTAAGAAGAGAAAATAAGCCTGCAAGAGATGACCAAAAAATGAAGGGTGGAAAAAGAGAGACAGAGAGAGCGTGAGAGGGAAGAAGTGAAGACRGGAAAAGGGAAAAGTTATTAAAGAACAAAGTTCCAAGACGAAAACAGAAAAATGGCTCTCCATCTCTAATACAGGGCACATARAAGAAATGGAAAACGGACAAAGGTCTTACTTTTTAACACTTGCTCCTGTTTACTCACGTCCTGATCCACAATTTTTGCACCAAAACATATTTATAGTGCAAAGGTCTTACAGGATTAGGTCTTACCTTACTAGTAACACCTGAYAATTCATTAAATGCTTCAAACCGTTTCATGTAATGATCAAGTGGAATAGTCATACACTATAATAGAACACCTAACATTCCACTTACCTCATGAAACAAAATTATAAAGCCCTCTACATCTTCTAGGTCAGCTGAAAGAGAATTCCGAAGACTTCCATTTCTGCACATTTACAACAGACCCATGATGAACAGTTAACTTTACACCAACATTTACCACAGTAGTGATGTAAGAAACACCGGAGAAACTGCTATACAAGCAATGCCAACAATAGTATACAAAAACAACCGCACAATCCCTACTTGCTGCCTGCATACGTACTGATTCCTACTTATGAGTCAAGAGGTTTTTTTATTAAACAGTTTCATGCTGTATCTATACTATGACTCAAGCAAATAAATACATAAGAAAAGGGATGGGTAGTTTCAAGAAAGTCTGATTTACTATCTGTCGGTTCTRGTTCAGAATATAGACTAAAATTCCACCAAGAAGGCTTGACACGGCATATAAAAGCACCCTTAAAACACTTTACTTGGCATGSCATCAGCTCCTATCAGACATAGGATATTGGTTTTGATGAACCTTTGGTATGAACCAGCACAGCTGTTCCTGTCTTTATCCCTGTCACACCACTAACAGAGAATGCATAGTGAAGCAAAAGAGTAAAAAAAATTTGGTAAATGTAAAGTACTGATTAGAATGTTGAGAACAGCAAGAACTTGACATGATTGACTCTTGAGAACTTTAAGACATAGTATTTTAAGTAAATTGTTAAAAAGTGACAGAAATGTTCAAAAAAGCATATGTATATTAAAAGCGTAGATGACATTACATTAGAAATTATTAAAACTAAAAAAAAAAATATTCAAATGCACATTTTAGTTTTGGTTTGAAGACAACTGTTTCACAGTTCTGAAACGCAACCAGATCACATTTTATATAGCAAGATGTGGCTTTTTAGGTATGCTCATTCTCTTAAAAATATCCATAATAAGTAACTTGCTGTATCTAAAAATAAACAAAATTTAATAATAACATTAAATATTTTTGTCTTTAGAAGATACAGATTTTGATTCCATGGAAACTCAACTGAGACTGTGTCATTTCTTCTACTCAGCTGACTAAAAGCACTAGTGAACTATCTGGCTATTATTTGAAATGTTCTTCAACTTTATGAAGTCACTAGAGCAAAAGCTTTCCAGTAAACAGGTTCTGACAAAGTGAAAAAAGTAGTTAACAAAAAAAAGAAGTGTTAACTAGTTTTACTTTTAATATTTTTCAGCCAACCAGTTTATTACAGCCATAGTAATTTTTTGACATTCTCTCTCCTGTGACAATAGAAGCAATTCAAAACTTTACTTATCAGCCAGCTCTCTTTTACAGTAATCTGATTCTTACCTGTGAAATCTGGAATAAAACGGCACAATTTCAGATGCTGAATACCTAAAAAAAACCATGTGGAAGCCACCAGGAATAGATATGAACTACGCTATACAATATGATGGAGAGAAACACACGTTTCCTGGAAAGTACTCCTCTTAATGCACAACACCAAAAGCATGACATTTAGRGGGTCCAATCTTGGAAAAAAAACAGAGACTATCTTATAAATGCTCAAATTGTTCAATAACCTCCATTTCCTYTTTCCCTGAACCTCCTGGTTTCTTTTTTTAGGGCTTTTTAAAATACACTTCCTCTCTCTATGACTCAGTACCCCCATCTATGAAAAGAATATAAAGATAACTGCTGGGTTTGTAAGGGTACTTTGAAAACTACTGTTGAAGAGATCAGAGAGCGGTATCAACACATAAAAAAAAAACCCCACAACTTTTTTAGTTTCCCCCCCCAATACCCCACTTTTCTCCATTAAAACTGTGCTTATTGACCTCAATGGGAAAATGTTTGGATCCCTGATGGAATTTTATATCATCTTACTCCTCATTCATGATAGATTTTCTGCTGATTAAGGTTTCACAGTAACTATAATAATGTAAAGCAATACTATGCTGTTGATTTTTTTTACTATAAAGAATATGACTGCAGTCACGCCATGCCCAAGYCATAAAGGATGTTTTAAACATTCTGTTGCCCTGCTTATCTCTATCGTATCACCTAGTTTTTGTCTCAACTCATCTCAACAGAAAATCGCAACAGATTTTCTGCTAACCAAATTCACAGAGCATTAATTGACATCAACCAATACATGTTCATGACAAAGAAAAAAAAAAGTGTGAAGAAACATATAGTACTGTGAATTTCATTTTGAAAATGCTTCTCCGTTTGATAAGAATTAGCCAAACCCATTCTATCATCATAGGTAATGCCTGATTCAAGGCCTAAGTAGCTCYAACACATTTTCTGGTATTCACCAGAATGGAAACATTTCTTTATGCCTGTCAAGAAGTCCTTTAAGAGCAATGAAAGGGTGTTATTGAAATACTTTCAACATCTGCTGATGTTTAAAGCTCACAAGTCAAAATAATTGTTTACCATAAAGGCAGCAGGTAGAAAATGTTAGTCCAGGCTAAGCCACTTGACACTAAAGGCACATACGCATTCCTCTTACCTACGCTGTCAAAATAACGTCCACACAAAACCAATTCGCGGCCCTGCACTTCTGGAGCTCGGTGCCGTCCTGAGGTAGCTCTGAGCGCGACGAAGTGACCCAGCCACGGCCGGGCTGCACAGAGCGCCTGAGGCGAGGCCCGGCCTGCAGGAGCGGAGGGCGGGCCGGCGGCCCCTGCCCACGCCGGGCGCTCCCTCAGGGACCCGGGCGCTCCCTCAGGGAGCCGCCCGCCCAGGGGAGCCACGGCCCCTGAGGAGGCTGCGGGCGGCCCCCGCCTCGCCCCGGCCGGGCACAACCACAGCGCCCTGCCCGGAGGGCCGGCAGCAGGCACGGCGGCGGGGCACCGGCGCGGCGCTCCGCCGGTCACACCGCGCAACCTCGTCTGTCGGAGCGAGCCGAAGCACGCCGAGGTGTAAGGGAGTGACGTACCTCCCCAGGTAAGGCTAACAGAATGACGGAGCCTGCCAAACCCGAGTTGCATTAATCACCGAGTCCGTAATGCAGTTCAAGTTTTGTGATGACACCCGGTATTTACTAGAACTGCAAGTACGGAGGATGCTCGTGCTCAAGCTGTTCAGCTACAAACACAGTGCTTTGCCCCCCAGACCATTAACGCTGAGTTTAAGTGTAACATAGGTGGCACCTGTGCAGGGGGCTGGGAGGCTGGAGGTTTCACGCCGGATACTTTCGTCCCTACCACAGCGCTCCCTGCAACACGGACACTCCAAACGGAGTCGCTCCGGATCAAGGTGCTCGGGCCAGGAGAAACCAAAGCTCACTCTTCCCACCCCGGCCGGCGGTCCCAGGCAGCCCCCGSAGCCCCGCCAGTGCCTCTCCTCTCCAGCCCTGTGCGCCTTGGCGTTTGTCTGAACTCTGTAAACAGGCAGAAAAGGAAGGAGAAAGGAATGGAAGAAAGAAGGAAGGAAGGAAAGAAGGAAAGAAAGGGAGAAAGACACGAAGGGAGAAAGAGAGAAAGAGAAAGAAATCAATCAATGCTGAGTTTTGCTTTGGTTGTGGATTTGTTGGTTGGGTGTGTGTGGTTTGGTTTTTTTTGTTTTGTTTTGTTTTTTGTTTTTTGTTTTTTTCCCGGAGGGGGAGTTATGGTTGTTTTTCTTTTTAACTCGGACTGGGACACAGAAGCTGCAAGAGCAGCCTCGCTCCCGACAAAGCCCCCAGCCCTGGGCGAGGCGTGAGCGCCCACCGCCCGGCCGGAGCGGAGCCGCCCTCCCCTCCCCGCCCAGCAGCGCGGCGGCCCGGCCCCCTCCCGCCCTCGCCCTGCCGGGGGGCGGTCCCGCCCCAGCGACACCGGGGAAAAGCCCCGCGGGGGCCCCAGCACCGTCCTGCTGCGGCCGTGGAACGGCCCTTGGGGAGCGGGCGGCGACCCCAKAGCCACGCCCAGCCCCCCTTCCCCCCCGCCGCCAACCACCTCTCTCTGGGCGGCCCCGCGCCCACCCGGTAAGACGAAGCACGCACCTGCGGGCGCGGCGGGAGGCCCCCGGTCGCTGCCTTCCCCTTCGCTGGGCGCCGGCTGCCGCCCCGCCGCGGGCCGCGCTGGCCTCGCTCCGCGGGGGCGGGAGAAGCGGGGGCGCCCCCGCCGCCTCCTCCCGCCCGCGGGCGCTCCCGCGCGGGGCCCGGCCGGGGCGGCGGTTGGGCGCGGGCCGGGGGGGGCGGCGGCCGCCCGCAGCCTCCTCAGGGGCGGCGGCTGCCGTGAACAGGTCTCCCTGCAATCGAGGGACCGCCATCCTCGCACCGCTGAGGGAAGGAGCGCTAACGGCGGGCAGGTGTCACAACGCACTGCCCCGCAGTTAACACCCACCTGAAGGGGGTTTCCAGCACCGAGGTGCTCTTTGGAACGAGAGAAAATGAACGTCCTGCGCCGCGAGAAGGTGGCAGGAAAAAAGGCCAAGAACTCCTCGGGTGGCTGCCTGGCACACCCAGACGAACTCAGGTAACGTCTGGGCACCAGCAAACGCGTTGCGTGATGCTGGACCTGAAAGAGAGTGGAACTGTGTGCRCCTCCCAGGACGGCCCTGCTGAGGAGAGGTTAGGAGAGGGAAGAGCAGTGTTCGATATAAACGAGAAYTGACAATGTCTGAACAGAGAAAGAGCTCCAGAAAGAGGAGAGCAGAGAGATCCTTTGGATACCAGTTGCAGCTGCGATGTGCGAGGAATACCTGAACAGCTCGGCAGGGCTCACTGATCAAAAAGAGATGCCAAAGGGCTAACACTAATGGCAATTCTGTCTAGCCACAGTCATCAGCATGACAAGGCTGATGCTGTAGGTGCCTGCAGAAACAGATCTTTTATTTTCTTAGAGAGCCAGGTATAGACTGTGGGCTTTGCTCCTGCATAAAAACCAAAATTAGCACAGCTGATAGCTGCTAGTAATGTGAACAATTAAGGTGTATAGTTTTCACCTTAGATTAACAATTTTAAACACAGGATTCCAGTGAATTTTTAACTGCACTGCTGCTGAATGAAAAAAACTACTTTTTACATGAGTCCAGTCAGAACTGAAAGCTTTAAGTTATAATCAAATAAAACCTTATTAAAATTTAGTTGCCCTGTTAGCCACTCAGTTACAATTCAGCAAAACAAAAAAAMCATTAAAAAACACACAAAAAAGGAGTAGAAAATTGAACAACAGAGGGAGACAGGGACATGCAGAATCAGTACATATTCCAAAGAACAATATTCAAACATGGAAATGTTTTTGCTCTGGCTACAAAGACCTCACTCAATATTTGTGTGTTTCAGTCTTTAAGCAAAGCATTTACTTGGAATCTTACCTCGGCCAGTTCCCTTATGGCCTCAAAGTATGTTGAAGTTACTTCCTCAGTTGTATCTTTCATACTTTTGTATATGCATATCCCAGATTCTAGACGTGCAACATACCATCCATTGTATGCTGATGAGCATTATGGATATAGGCCATAAGGGACAGGAGTGTGCTCTCTTTACCAGTGCAAATGCACATTGCCATTGCATCACCTACACGTTCCTAGGAAAGGATCGTTATTCTGGGTAGTAAAACAAAAAAACCCAAACAGCCCTTCTTGGAAAAGGTGGAAATGGGAGCCCCGACTGAACTTCCACCTCTCAGTCTGTCTGCACAGGTGACAGATGCTACCTACTCCCATACCAACAGTCACCGAGTGGAAAGGGAGGTTGCATCTATTTCATTTATTAAGTGGATAATGACTCCATATGCTGTCCTGCAGCCAAACAACAAATAAAAATTATAATGTACAGGCCAAATAACTTCCTTGGAATCTAGACACATTACTATGCATAATTCCCTTCTTAATGGTTATAAACAGACCAGAGCAATATACAAAAATAACATTCTACACAGAASCATGATTATAATCAACTATGTATGACATTTCTGTGCCATTTGGGTTAACTTTCAACAGCATTCTAACATAGCTTTTCATTTTTCAGGTAATATCTTGCTTCAGTAATTTTATTTCAAAGTGGAAAACAACACCTAAGGTCATAACTAATACAGTTAGAGAAGTCATCCCAAATACAAAAAAATATTTTTCTATTTGCAATAGGCACCCCCAGAAAAACACAGCTAGTACTGACAACTTATTTTTGGTGTGATGACTAGAAAATAAAATGTAAACAATAATATTCTTATTGTTCAGACAAGTTACATTGAACTCCTGGGAGTCAGTGTGTTAAAGCATGCAAAATCCATGACTGAAATAGAGCTTTGGAGATCAAATCCCAGTTTATGATTCACTGCTGGAACTTGGGAAAGACAATTATCTTTGATGTGGTCAATTTTTTCTGTTTAATATAATGGTGGTAATGATACCTCACAGGACCCATTTAAGGGTTTAATAACTRATGTTTACAGAAAATTTTCAAGTTGCTAATTATGATTATTTAGCTAAGTGTTAACTCAATACATATGTAAGAAAACAATATTAATATATTCCCAAAGATGATTATGATCGTAATTATTATTAATGCCACATGCACAAGTACAATCGTTCCTCACCTGYCTTGGCATGATGTTTGTATGACATTACAGGTACCTGACAGAACAGGCATGGCAYGGCGCTTGTGCAAATTGCTTTGGCCAACTTAAAAGTCATAATGCRTGGAAACTACGCTAGGAAAGGAAATGCTGGAAGGAAACTATGCTAGCAAACACAGTTCTGAAACGCCTTAAAAAGCCTCATTTAGAGTCAGCCTGAATCATTTAGACTTAGCATTGTGACTCGCTCGCTCTGCTGTTGGGCAGCAGCAGAGCTGGTCAGGTCAAGGAGAAAGCAGCAGGAGTCCCAGCGCAGACAACCAAGGAAGCAGCTGCAGCCATCCTGAGACAGAGGAAGGAGTGAGGAAGTAGCAGGAGTCTGCTGAAAATGGGAGGACACTGAGGGAGATCTGGGGAAAGAAATGTCATTGCCCGTTTTCTCAAGTAACGTTTCCCAGGAAAAGACTGGGAACCACTGCACTTGGTACAGTCCTCCTTGAAATAGAGCAAGGTTTTATTCTAGCAAATATGAATACATTAGGGAAGCGAATAATTGAGAAGACTTTAGAAGGCCCCGGGAAAAGAAAAATCCTGTAAACAAGGTTGAGCAACAAGTCTTTGAAAGAATCCTTTTGTTCCCAGCACAATGCTCCCAAAATCTGCTTCTTCAGAACAGTATTCATTTAAGACAAAAAAAAAGGAAGAGAGATAAAGGGAAAGCCAAGAACCCATTTTAAGAAAAAGCACTTTAAAATCATTTTCTTACTCTTCAGAGTTTTTGCACCTATGCCTGGAGGCACATTGGCCACACTCCTAAACACTGGAGGTTCTTGGGCTTTACGTTTGCATGGCTTTTACCCTAACTGAAATAGCATTTCCTAACAGGGCCAGCACAATTTTGTAGTCTGCAAAAAAAATTCCATTGATTGGCCTGCCAGTGGTTGAAGGACAACATATCCTATATGGTCTGTCCTGGTGCTTATGGGCAGCCAACCGGTGAAAATATATATACCTCTTTGGTGCAGCTCGCTGCTCAGAACACATGTAATTCCAGCTGTAGGTAACAGTGAGCGTTCAGCTGCAGTTAGGAATGATACGTTCTCAGTTTCAAGTTGGGCAAAAAMCCACACCATCCATTTCCCAGAGGAGTTTTCAGAAAAGCCAGCTATCTGCCTTTGGCCAGCAGTACCTTCTGCAGAGGTGGGAGGAACGTGAAGAGGAAGCTACAGACCAAGGCTCGTAAGGGGCGAGTAAGAGACAAGACAGGATGACAGGAGCACGTATGSCGTGGCACTGGTAAGCTGGAGACTTTCAGTGACCCTTCACTCTTACGGGACTGCCTGGCAGTGCTTGCATCATGGGATACTAGGATCAACTTTCCATTGATTAGCTTATGGCCGTGTCAGATCAGAATGAAGCTTCAACATAATAAGGATTTCCCTAACAAACAAAAAGGGACTGCTATTAGCATCTCAAATAAAAGCACAGGTTTCATTTTATTAAGCAGTGTAGAAAAAAAACCTTAATACCTACACTTCTTGCTCGTATATACTTTCAGTATAGCCCTGAGGCTGTAAAGATTATTGTCACCTTTACTAAAGATTATAGCCGATCTACCTCTGCCCAGAAAAGGCAGGGCTCATGCTTCAGCTTGTCACAGTCCGTTGCACCTAAAAATATCAACACTTTAAAATTATCATACATTCAAAGTATTTTATGACTCTTAAAGAATAGACACAATAGCAATAATAAAGAGGAAAAAGGAAATTGTACTTTCTATGATGAAGACCAAAGGCTTTAGAAATCAAACGTTAACATTGGTACATTTTTACTCTGCCTCTCTTGAGAAAATCTGCTTCTGTCAGTCCTKGAAATATTTAGTCAGCTAGGTACATACAAATCTCAAAGGTCTGAAATTCCTAAAAGTTTCACCAAAACCGTAAGATGAGTACAGAACAGGTACCAAAGTTGTTGTCCCTCTGACAACATGGGTTTTGACACAATCCAAGAGTTGCCTGTTTTACGAGAGCTGGCACATCGGCGTGCACGCCCCGACCCGCATACGACCCGCTCCAAACCCGACGGCCTGCGTCCTGCCAACGGACTGTGGGTACGAAGGGGGAGGCGGAAAGGAGGATTACTGTGAATGGGTACGGGGGAGCGGAGGGTGCTGCTGGCTGGTGATGCTCGGGTCTGGGTTGTTGTTTATTCCTATGTGCCARAATCCTAGAATGCTATACGCTCCACTGAAGTCAGTAGGGCTCTAGCAATGTACACTAGTTTACAATGTGATCTTAAAAGTTTTCATTTTTCTTTGATACTAGCGCCATTTATCTCACTAATTAAGCCTTTACTRGAGTAAACTTGTTTCTAAACTCTCCCCAAAACCCTAAAACAGTTTTTGCAGCCTGTTACACACATAGCATATTTCTCAGAGCAAAGATAAAATAACTAGGTTTAAAAAAACCCAAAATTATAATTAACATGTATGTATTTTGKCTGCAGTCAGTAGTAAGAAATACAACTTACTGTAAGGCAAACTACAATTAAACATATTCATGGCATTCAACATATTAAAATTAGATGACAAATCTAAGATAAAAGTGACATTTAAGTGAATGATTTCCATAGTCTATGTCCCCATATGTTCTCAGTGTTCAAATGCTGTCTCTCTGAAAATATCATACTGACATGGAAGCCCACAGAGATTCCTTTCGGGGCACTTAAAAGTTTTCTATTAATAACTAATGAAATACAATGACTTACTGCAATATTTTTATACAATGCTCTTCCTGCTTTGAAACTAAATCCAAAACAACACCATGAATGAGCAACATAAGATGCTCTCTGAAGGGCAGTAGCGGTGTGGGTGACACATTTCTTGTCTCCCCAGAGGTGAAGTATGTCACATCCTCGGTACTTCCAATCTCACCCGTCTACAAAGCTACTGACTATTCCCAGAGAAAAATATCTCATATTCACACATGCTTTTTATGTGCTATGGGACTAACAAAAGCAAAGCAAAACAAAACCCCATTTTTCAAGCATACGTAAATCAAAACCTAAAAGTAGAAGAAATGTATACAAATAAATTCATCTGAAAGATAACTTAAACAGCTCTAACATTGGACTTGTAGTGTGTCTATCTATTAGAAAATATAGTAAAGCAAGCAGTCAATTTAGGTTTCACTGACTTAAGAAGTAGCAGGCCCATTGACTTTAATGAGGCTAGAATTTCACTATGAATTTAATCTGGAAAAATCGCAGCAGTATTCTTGCAGGATAGGGCAGGGCAGACTGCTACATGATTGAAAGGGGTACATAAAAGCGTACCGAGTATGTCCCCAAGATACACAAGCTGTATTTTGATTGAATGAGAATCCAGCACAGTACAGCGCTATATATTGCATTGAGGGCTTTTTTGCTTTGGTCATTATTAGGATCTATTATTACTGGTTTTACTAAAATTATACATAACTGTAATTGATACTGTGTTATTATATCCTCCTCTATGTGAGAAGTAACGAATGTCCTAAATTAAGCAAAGAAACAAACTTGTAGGTGAATGCAGGGTTGTTCACACTGATTTATCACAGGGAAGTATTTATCATCCTATGGACAGTTTTAAGACAAAAAGGCAGGGCGACATTTTCTAAGTTTTTTACCAAAATTAACATTAGAAGTTTTTTTTTTTTTTTTTTTTTTTAAACACAAATTAGAAATGGATCCAATAAGTTAAGAAGTATAGAGTTCTACTTTATTTATTTAAATTTTCAAAAGTAATCATTTAAGTATGTACATTTTCCAGTAGTTCATAGGTAGTACAGATCTGGGAAAGCTGCAGCATAGGTGCAGCTCACTCAGCCATATGCTGCTTTCCTTAAGTAACCCATTATACCAAAAAATAAATATCTTGTGACAGATTGTTTTGACAGCTAAAAAAGATTGAAATTTTTTGAATGCATTTGACTGAAAGGCAAAAATGTTAGATAGATGTTAATTTAACAGATGTCTAGTTTTGYATCATCAGCCTGAAACAGGCAATTTCTAGCAAGTCTCCTTGCTGTATCACAACATGAAATCCTATGAATTCCATACGGATATGCCTTTCACAAACTTCAAATGAGCCATTCTCATTCAAAGGGAAATAAAATTGTTGTGAGAAGATGGTACCACCTGGTTGTAATTCTGATCAAGCAAGTAAACACATCCAGGGATAATAAAACTGATACACTGTCATTTACATTACAGTCTGGAATAAAAGAACATTATTTGAAACTATATGTTAAAAGCATTAATTTACATGAGAGAAATAAATTAGATGGTTTCCTAAAACCCATACAGATTCTTGCAAATCTAATTATCATATGGCTAAATATGAACCTAGGATTTTTTTTTTAATTTTGCTTTGCATATCTTAAATAAAAGTTTTTGTATGTTGAGTATATTCTCATACTCCATATATATAGATATATATATATCTGCAAAAGAGTTTAATTCTGGTTTTGTATTGGTTGTAGAAGAAACTGAAATAACTCTAGCTTAATTAAAACTGTTGTTGCTAGCACCGTTACCTACAGTCTTAGGAAGCTTTGGGATTCAATCATCATCATAAAAACCATTTTGATGGTTTCATGACTTCAGTGGGTTATACTGCATAAAATAAGTTTAACACAGTGAGAAATTTTCCTAAAACCAGCACAACACAGTTGGCTATATCAATTTTGGATTTCACAAGTGGCAAAAACTGTTCTGTGCATTTTTATATTGAATTTGCATACAGTGTTATTGTTCCCATTTTACAGAAGAGGAAACAGAAAATAAAGAGATTAAATTAMGTGGGAGATCAGGAACTACTTACTACTGATTTAGAAAAGATCCTAACATTCAACTGTCAAGCTTGAAAATCTGTTGCTAAAATATAATGTGTGTTGGCTAATGCTACCTGATCTCTACATAATGAGGATCAACGATATTTACCTATTTAATAGGAATATTACGAGACAAATCTAATTCATGAAAGGGTACTTAAAATTACACTTTCTGTTTTGTATGCTTATATAAATTGCATTTACCTGTTCTAGTTGTGGTCTACATACTGTGGCAAGCCAATGTATTTGTGAAATTGAATCCAGACTTAAAATCTGCAGTTTTGAAAATGGAAAACATGCTTCTCCAGGAACAACATTCAGCTTGTCCAGATTCTTTATCAAGTTTGTCACCTTTTACTAAGTAAACACCTGTTATTTCACGATCCTGACTCAGTTTTAACTCTTTTTTAAAGAAGTATTTGGGTTGGATCTTTTCAGTTTTCTGTTAATTGGGAATATGTCCCATTTTTTGATTAAGAAATAATATGGCAACACATAATTTCTACAAGCTGAATAATATTAATGATAACTCAAATAATTCTGGAAGACAAAATAAAATAGTTTATTACTAAGATTTTTTTTCTTTGTTTTAACATAAACAGAGAAAAATTCTAAGTACATCCAGATTATTCAAAAGCAACTTTCTCAAGAATCAAAACTGAAAAGTAGAGTTAAAGGAGGGAAGTTTCTTTCCCTGGTGAAGCCACCCCARAGTGACTCAAAAAAGGTTTTGGAATTTATGCAAATGCTTTTACAGAGTCACTTTTTACAACAGAGAAAGTTTAAAAACACAAGGGGACTATAAGCTAAAAAGTAGGAAATACAGTAAATAAAGAACCCAAAAGAACAGTTTTGCCTACATATTTTAAATGTGTTATGTCACTACATCAAGCACAAAAGATCTTTTTTTTTTAGTATATCTTTACAATAGGAAGGAGAAAAATGAAATAAAACTTGGAGATGAYGTTTTCCCACAAGTAGTAAATCATCATGGGATATGAAGAATCTGCTTATGATTCATACTTAGCCTGGTCATTGTTGCTTTATATACACATCTTTGATTTTTGACCTTGCTAATTAGGCTGTGTGGAAATACC
The DNA here is from genome assembly GCA_030449065.1 of Oceanodroma leucorhoa. Lineage (NCBI taxonomy): Eukaryota > Metazoa > Chordata > Aves > Procellariiformes > Oceanodroma > Oceanodroma leucorhoa. The sequence continues at coordinate 1,199,195 of JASVER010000074.1, read as the reverse complement.
ATCAAATGTTTCAGAGAGATGTCAAACACCTGCAAAACCTACCATAAGCTGATATTTACAAGCTTGATTCCATCTGCTTAACTTTACAGAAATTTTACAAATATTGAAAAACATTACTAATGAAGGTATTCTTTATTATTGTTTTTGCTTTGACTAGTACAATGATTCAACAATACTGACTATTTTAATTTTGCCTATTATTCTGCTACATAAAAACAATACAGAACAATAAACCTTTGTATATGTAGCACATCTCATGTTGATCACAAAAACAAAATTGGGCTTAAATTAAAACACACCCCCCCCCCTTGCTCCTGGACTGACACAAACTAAAAGATGGCATACAGGAATGGATCAATTGAAGGCATTTCTAGAGATCCTTTGAAGAGAAGATAACAGCGGTGTCTCAGTATCCCTATTACCCATGGGGGGTTGCTCTTGCATTTTCATTGACATGTCAATTACTTGGAAGGGGAGCAGGAATAAAGCCTAAGGGTGTTGAGTTATAAATTAGGACACTCAAGTTGACAGAGAGATTAGCTCAGTCTTTGAGGAAAGGAGAAAGACAGAGTCCTGTAGAATACCCGCTATCAACTGATTCTTCTTTCACCTCTGAGTGGTGTTTTAAGACAGACATTCTCCAAAAGTATGACAAAATTCTTGTCCTGACAAACATGCCCTGCTCTGACAAACATGAGGAATTCAAGAGAAATAAAAGACTCCCCCCAAGTTTAAACAAACACAAAAATAAAACGCACAACCCAACAAAAAATTATTATTCAACACAGGAAAACCCTCCTGTGTTGATTTTTTCCATACGTCTACTAAATTTAAACTAAACACACATTTAAAAAAAAAAGTTCAAAATGCTAAAATGCATTATGTATTTTATCTATTGTGTAGCAACTCCTGACCAACTACAGCCTTAAAAACAAGGGAAAACCTGTAAGGCAAGATGGTTTACCCAAAACCAGCAGTATACGCTTTAATATTTTAGTAAGGTTCAGAAACTCTTACTTCTGGTGCAACTTATGGTAGTGAGGACAAGCGACTAGAGAAGCAAACTGGAGTTTGGAAAAGTAGGTTGTATTCTCAAATTTGCTTCAAGTCATTTGCCTCCCTCTTCCTCAATGTTCTCATCTGTAAATGGAGATAATGTCACTAACCTTTTCTATAGAAACGCTTTGCAACCAACTGATTACAAGCTGCATGCAATAGCTAAGGATCATTATTGTAAACAGTAGTTGAAATTAGAAGAGTCACAATATATGGAAAACTGCCATTATGCAAACTATTTGTGCAGCATTTTGATGATGAAAAAGAAGTGCTGATATGCCCCCTTAAGTTCTAAGGAACATCAGCAGACCATACCAGTGTAAATCAGTCCATTTCCAATAATGCTGTTAAGCCAAGCATGGAAGCTTCCCTAAAACACACTCATTTTTCCATTTTCCTGGGTTCAATGCAGAGAAATACCATCTCCTAAATACGCTTCATTTTCCAGAGGTCTCTTTCTAAACTTTCAGTTTTTTCCAACATTTTATTAAGCCCTCACACAGTCTTTATAATCTAAGCACCGTTTTTCACACATTTTCATTCACATGTTTAAAAATTTCAGCTGCACTCAGAGACCCACAATTTAGGAATATGCAGTGGTTTTAAAAACGGGCCAAGACATAAAGCAACATAAAATAAAAAACTGAAATTAAGTTCACTGGGATTGAATATGGGGAATAAATACTTTGCTCAGCAGTAGAATGGGTAAGATTTTTAAAATGCTGACACTTGATCAAACAGTTGATAGTCACTTCTGCTGTTGTATGGTAGGTGTTGTTCACCTATCTGTTAATAAACTTGGGATATAGGTGTAAACCCCATGCAGATCTGGCTGCCTGAACAGAGGAAAAAATTAAGCACATCCAGCCTTTATGCCATTTATTTACATCTGTTTTCCATTCAGCTCCTTCAACAAATTAGACTGCTCAAGTTCTTTAATATTTAGGAACCAGAGTCTGGATAGTATGACAAGTTGATATTGTGCAATATTGCATCATTTGGAGGAAACATTCTGCTAAGGACAGTTGAAACTTCAGTACAAGCCATTTCCGCTGAAATGGAAATCAATTTAGTGGAGATCACAGATGAATTGCTTTTTTCTCTATTCATCTAAAAGCTACATTTTGAACCCACATTATCTTTAAAATTAAACTGATAGTAAACAGTTATTGAAAAATGTTCATGAATACGAATTAGAAGGCACCCAGATTCGATAGACAGACATTTCGTTTTCAGAAAGTTGAGCAAAAAGGGTTGCATTATCAAATTCAATAGAGTCAAAAAAGACTAATTCTTCAGTCCTCCAGCACTTTTTAATATTTTGTTGCATCTTTGAACAGTATACAAGTATTTTATCGTTAACATTATTTTCATACATTTCCTACAGCATGGTTATTTTCAAAATCGGGCTCCTGCTTATATTATTTTAGAGTAAACTTGGAAGTGTTGCCAAAACCAAGAATGAAAACCAGGGATGAAAAATAGCTGGTTTTATTTCCTCCTTCACATTTGTAATTTTGATGCTGACAGAAGCACAATGCTATATACTGAGCACTATCTATGTTTCTAGCTAAAATGCATTTATCTACTCTGTGACAAAATTATTAGTAAGGTAGATTTTTTTAATAGAGAATTCATGACTCATAAAAGAAAAATGCAAAATAAAAACCACATAACTTAATTATTAACTATCATAACAGGAAACTTATCAACATGACATACTTGAACTATAAAACTTCAAAACAGCAGAACTCCTACAGCATTTTGATTATTCCATCCTTAGCTGTATTGTGTGTTCAACTGATTTAGGGTATATATAGTTATCTATTTTGTAAATAGGAACATTACAGATAGTTTTTCACCTGGAAAGTAAAAACAAATCAAATTAATATTGTATTCTGTCTAGTGAATTTACCAGCATTTGCAGAAGTTTCAAAATACCTTTACTAAGTTTTCTGGATCTTGCCTCACTCTTTATCAATACAGTCATTTTCCCACCCCCCAATTACTGGAGCTTGATTTTACTTTTTATTTTAATTCACGCAGTTCAGAGAAAAATAAAAGTTAAAGTTACTGTACAAATGTACCTAAAGTGGCACTATTTTTGCATGCATGAAAGCTCAAAGCCTCAACAACTCCCATGAGCGATTACTCTTCTAACACTAATTAGATATTTGCTAATTAGTGTCTGATGTGTGAAATGAAAAACATTTTGAAGCTGAAATGGATAGGGTCTATAAAGATAGCAGCGCTATCCCAATTCCCTTTTTTCTGTTATCATATTTCATAAATATTAATAAGATCACATGATACTACCCCTTCTATAAAATTATCTTTCCGAAAGAAGTCTATTGTTTGGTATAATAGGGCTGTGTCAATATTTTGCATTTAGTGTAAAGCACTCAATGGAGGGAAGTGTTTTCTCTCAATGTTAAAGAGATGTCACATTTCRTGCATCATTTTTATGCTGCATTAACTGGTCCCTCTTTTTAATAGTTATTGCACTGAAATGAAGAATGCAAAACAGTATTGAATAATCCTTTACATTTCTGAATAATCTTGCTAAATTTTATCTCATTTAAAATGTATCTGGAATAAAATATAAATGATGAAATAGTTTTTTTCTTAAGCAGATACCGAGAACATCAAGTTAGTGTCTCTGCTTGTCATTTCCAGGAAATGTTTTGGAATGTTAGAACAGTTAAAATGTAATAGTGTCTTGAAAAGTAACTTATAAATTTATACTACAGATGTTTGAACAACACATCTATCTTTGCTCACGCATAGAAAATTGTTCCAGGGAGAGTTACCAGTGTCATTTAATGATACAAAACTATTTATCTATCAGAATATTAATATTTAGATCCAAGAATGAGTTTCAAAGAAAAAAAAAATCATTAAGGTGACACAGGTGAATAACTTCAGATGAGGGAGTTAATTCCGAACAGGAATACTGAAGTGCTGTTTTATTGTAACTGCTCACCTGTAAATACTGGCCATATCACAAATGATATCTAATCACAGGATTGATACCGAAATTTTAAATGGTAGCTAAGCATGAATTGACAAAGGTGACATTGAAACATAATAATGACTAGATTATCACTTTCCTCAGGCTGACATTTTGTGATTATAATAATACCCATCAAGATGATTAAAACGATAATAAAAGGCAAGTTCTAAGAACCAGAATAAAACAGACACAGGCAAGATAATGTATGGCAAGTGAAGCTACAATTTTGCATTACACTTTTTCAATGAAATTTCTTCGTTTCAGCTTGAAGTTAGGCAGTTCATTAGTCCCAAAGGTATTCTGAAATAGATACCGCCTTTTCCTACCAATACAATATGCTTTTCATTTTTCACATATTCAACAGAAGAATAAGTTCTTCAATGTCTATTTATCCTGAGACAGTAATTTATACTGCACATTAGTTTGATACCTTTATCTAACTTCCATAATTAAAGCATCACAATATTATTCACACTGATATTCAGGGGCAAATTCTGATTTCACTTAGATTTGTTTGCTTACTGATGTCAACATATTAATGTCAACTACAACAGCTATGCCCTCTTACCTTTAATTACTGTTCCTTCCTTAACAAATGTTATGGGTTATCTTCTAGAACATACTGAAATATTTTGCCATTTACAATCCTAAAGATCGCTTCTGTAACAGACGGTGATAGGGATACAAAGGAAATCAATACCGTTCTGATTAAACCGACATACAAGTGGTCCACCACAAGAGGTGGACAGAAGTCTACAACGGAAGATGACTACTTTTTCTGTGATTACACAGATAAGCAAGAACCAGTCAAGACAGATGTATATGACATGATACAGTACATCCATATACTTTTTTTCTTTGCATTTTGGTACACCAAACTCAAGAGTTTCAGGGTTCCTATTACATACTCCATTGCGCATGGCAAACCTGCCTCAGTTTTGCCTTAGGAATCACTGTCCTTCCAAGTCCATGACAGAAGTGACAGAAGTCACCAAAGGCAACTTCATTGTAAAGAGCATTGAGTTCTCTCCTTTGCCAATAAACACAATGCCCATTAGTTACTTTACTTCTAGATTCAAGACTTGTTTGGCTGGGGAAGACAGGGTTTGCACTCTCAGCTGCCAATTAACATGAGCTAAAATGCTTGCAAATAATTAAACTTTACATTGGTGAGTTCTGCCCATATTAATCTAGTTGTGCTCTGCTGATATTGTGAAGGAGTGAAAAAGCCACTACTTGTTTGTTTCTTTGATCTGCCAAAGAAATGACTGGTTAGAGTCAAGGTCTCACAAATACAGTATTTATGGTGCATCTATGAGGAAGAAAAAAGGGAAGAAAACGTAAGTACTTAGACAAATGTTTAAACTGTTAGGGGAAAAAAAGTTTAAGAGCCCCTCAGCTTTAACAAGTTGCTGTGTTCAGGGAAGTACAAACTGATACCGAGCATTCCTATAATCCAGTTTTTCACTGCTCTGGATACAATGAGGATACATTTCCAACAAAAATGCAGAAACCAATTCTGGTTCAAACACATCACTTCCAAAACTGAAGGGAATCACTTGGCATTTTGAAGTATTATAAAATAATATAACAAGTCTGTGCTAGCATATTTTTGATGAAAGTTTTGCCAATACATTTAGAGTTCAGTTAGGTTATGCAGCTGCCCCAGTAAGAAGTGAAGTCAAGAAAGTGTGCTGAGGTAAGCACAAGTTGCTATTTCTTGTAGAAATCATTATGGTCCTAAAAAGATTGATCATATGCTCATTGCTAAAATTTACCTACTATATCATTAATAGAGTAGCACCAACTACTGTCCTGAAGCAGTCCGTAAGAAACATTTTTACCAGGGATGATCAAGGGAGAAACCAGATTTTCCTTCAAGCTGCTTTTACTTATGTAAAAATAGGAGATGTCTTGGAAGGGCAGGAATGTATCTATGTTCAGAGAACATGTAGTTCAAGCAACAAGCTCTATTTTTTTTAATAGGTAACTTCAAAGAAAACCTACATTATTGATGTGTACAATCTGCACCTTTGTGTTCTTCTGTTTTTCATCAGTCTTACAACTTGTTAAAGATATTTCATTAATATATTAAAAATATTTAATATTCAGTACCTAATTCTTTTAATTTCAACTGCTTTCTTGACACTCTCACAGCGCAAATGTATGGAATTGCAGTGTAGGGCTAATCAACCTCACTGTATGGCTTAAAAAAAATCCACTAATTAAAATGGATCTTTGACAAGACTTATTTTGTGAGCCATCATCTATATGATTAGGAGAAGGCTTGTCTAGTAACTCATAGCAGCTCACCACTTTCTGTGCTATTTCCTGCCATTTCCTTGCAAAATACCGAATTAACTTCTTATGCTTCACTTATCTAGCAGGGAATTTTTTCCTAAAGAACATAGAGAAAATCACAGCAGAAAAAATTTTCCAGCTTTTACTTACAATAAAAACAAATTTTTAAAAGTGTTTCTGTTATGACCAAACAGTTATTCATTTCAATGTCTGCAGAAAGAGTAATAGCTTAAGTTTTAAGATAATGAAACTCACTTTCTATGAAAATGAAATGGTATTATATTGTGTAATAAATGATTGTTTCTGCATTTTCTCTCTCTTTCACTAACAGAAATTTGACTTTCATTGGCAAAGTTTAATTATTGAACTTTTTATCTAAATAAAAAATGGAGAAGAAGAATTTGTCAGAAGACTGGTTTTATACAGCTGTCAAAGAATAACAGGAACACATTCTTAGTAGGTATTAAAAGTATTTAATAGCCTTGGATTCACGTAGCTGCAGATCTTTCTACACCTTGGTGGAAAGCCTGAAAACCCAACTGCATTTGCATGCTCTCCTAATGTTTCCTGGCACATGGAACCTGCTATTTTTTATCAAATGGATTTTGGTCTTTCACACAATTCCATTGTACTTTGGAACTGTTCAAGTTTCTACTTTCTCATTTTTTCCAAATATTTCCAAGTGAATGAGCTTTTATTCCAAGAATGAAAGTCTTGCATGACTTTTTAATTTAATTTAATGAGCCGAACATTCAGCTTTAATGTTCCTCCTAATGGATCAAATGGAGAATGTTTTACAAAACAAACAAAAAACAAAAAAATCCCCCCCCAGCCCCCAACAAAACCCAGCCAAACCTAAACCCCAAAAGACTCCTCAAATGACAGGTAAGAGCTGGTTGATAAACTGCACAGTAGTATCACCACCAAACCCCACAGACCCAATATCCACATGCTCTCCTCCACCGGTCCTAAGAAAAGGAGGTCCTGTTGCAAAAGGTTCTGTGCTCAGGAAATTAAACAAATTTCTGTGTTCCCATTATGGCCACAACTGTTTCTAAGACTGATCTCATGTAGGTTAACTCTGTGAGACTGTTCTATCATACTCATGTGGATGTTTATTGAAGGGTCAATGGTAGGAACTGTTCTGGAGAAAAAGAGAAACTGAATAAAACTCACATGCATTCATATCATATTTATATACATGAGTGTACAGAGCATAAAATGATAAAATATTTCAATGACATTCATTAGATAATAGGTATTGCTGTAAGGAGTTCAGAAGTTTTATTAAATAGACTTCTTAAGTACATATAAGATTCATGGTTCAGTTGCATACTCCTGCTTACACGTGTACCCAGCCCAAGAAACTGGGACACTTGAATAATCTGCAAGGTAGCTGTTGAACAACTAATGTTAATGTATTGTTACCCTGTGAAACTTGTTGCCACACTATCACTGGGATAAAACGCCTGAACGCTGAAATCCACTTGATATGGAAACACCAAACAGAAACAATTGCAATCACAGTAATATTACAAAGAATAAATATGGTAAACTGTATAAATCCTCACGCTACCACCAATAACTCTCTAAGGCTTAGATTTTTCCACTTAATTTACATATTTATAGGTTTATATATATATATATAAAAAACTTTGTTAAATATTCCTATGACATAATTGCTATCATGACTATTAGAAAGAGAAGATTGACTGGTTGCACCCAACTCCTAACCTAACAGTAAAATTCCCATTGTAATAAGTTGCAAGACAAAGATTGGCCCCTAAACCAGCTGTGTAGACGTAGCTATGGATAGTAGTTACAAATGGTGCAAAGTTATGTTATGGCAGCACTAGGATTATAAAATACAACCATATTGACATAATGTTTCTCATAACATGACTGCTTTTCCTTTTGTAACTTCAATGTGATAGATTTTGAAAGAGCCACTCAGATGATCAATAGCAATTTTTCTTGTCATTTTTGCTGTTACAAACTTATTTTTCCTTTGCTGTTTTTACATCCACTACACCCAAAGGATTAACCTCAGCCTCCATTCAAATTATTTGAGTTTAAGAAAACATATACATTCACTTTCCATCTGTGCAAAAATCTGTGAAAAATATTCTTATCACATTGTTATTATTCATACTATCATCAATGCTATCAGCATTATAAATAAATGCATGTAGGGAAGACAGAAGCAATGGACAATGCTATCAAAATCAGACAGCAGAGCTCTTGCTGACTTGTTTATCAGTGGAGCGGCGGATGCCGGTACGAGAGGCGCTGGCAGTGCCTGTGAAGGCACCAGGCTTTATGCTGACCAACAGCACGGCCCCGGCCGTGCCAGCCTTTGTCTGGACCTGTCCTGGCCTCGCTGGAGCTTTGCTTTTAGCTCTAACAATGATTGTTTTAATAACCAAGTGGCTATTGCCTAATTTGTTTTACTTTTCCTTAGCTTTGTATACTTGTGTGAAATAACCGTAATTTTTTAAAAATTGTAATAACAAGTGGTTAGTCTGGGCAGCATTTAGTATTTCTGACCCTGGCGTAGCGACATGCAGCACAGGCATGACTGCAAAGAGAGGGTGACATGGGAAGCCCCAGTACTATAAACGCTCCAGGGGTCAGTTAAAGCAAGCAGACCTGGGAGGCCGGCAAAACTGTTTTTAAGGGTAACGAAGAAAACAACGAGCAAGTCTATACCACATATGAGACACTGCATATACAGTAAATTCAGAAGTTACACAGAGCTGCGGATCAGTGAAGAAGGAGCAAGGTGCAAAAGCATGCCAGAAAATTAACAGGAGCCCCAGGCATTCCCTGGAGTGAGGAGGATGAAAAACCACTGACAGCAACCTCATCCTCTTCCCAGCAAGAGAAGGACCACCTCCTCACCAGCAGTGCCATACCCCTCCTGCAACACCAATGACGCGCCAAAACCTCCCCCCAGACTGAAGGCTGCAGCCTTGGGGCCCAGGGGCAGTGGAAGTGTGGCATAACGTGAGAAAGGKACGGGTAGATGCTAGGTAGTGTGTGCAACAATTTTAATTGTATTATTACTGAGACTTGTATTATTTAATGTTTTTTTATTGAGATGTTTCCTGTAATAGCTTTCTCCCCTCTCCCTTTCCTTCTTTTTCTGTAATAACTACATCTGGTCTAACTAGTTTTTTTCATTAGCCTGTTATGATTTCAATTACATTTACAATAAATTCGTGACTTTACATACGGTTGTGTTTCTTTTTTGTCCGTAACAAAGACTTGGGTGATAAAAATAAGGAGCTGACCTGCAGTTAAGGCTAGGTCCCCAGTTCCCCAGTGGAACTGTGAGCTTTAACAAAAACAGAAGATCCAAATCATCTTATGCTTCTCTAAGAAGAGACAAAAGCAGAATGTATTCTTTTAATTATTCATGTTCGAAATCCATATAGATTTTGTTTTGAAAGGCTAACAGTGTGATTAAAGAACAGAAGGAAAACATATGTCTAAAGAAGCACTGTTAAAAAAATACTTCAGAAAAATGTTTCATTGCATAAAAAAATCTCTAACTTCAGGAGCTATTTAGCTAGATATTTGCGCACAAGCAACAGGAAAAAATGACTGAGTCACTCCAAATGAGTGCGAATTGGCAGGTCTGCAGAGCTCAGCACTATCTCTGTTGCCAAGTGTCATGCTTCATACAGAAGACTCACGCATCAGGTGTCCATGTCACACTTTTATTTCACTCTGCATAAATCTCACAGAGAGATATCTTGACAAGGTTTGTTTTATGCCAACACAAGTACTCCATAAGCATTGCTCTGATGGGAACTGGGAAGACCAAGAGCTGGCAGCCAGATCAGCTTAGGTGCAGTTTTGATTCCTACATCAGATACAGAAGTTACCCAGCAAACTACTGTGCCAGTCGTTGCTGGAGCCTCAGCACTTAGCCAGTAACACGTCTGTGATGTCCTGAGAGCTTCAACAACCCCAGCGGTCACGGCTACGCTCTGCTGCGCGGTGGCGGTGGGCTCCCCCCCTTAAGCAATAACCACCAGTGGCCGTTGTGATGGCTGCGCCGGCTTAAGTTGGACTTTGGGGAGACGGATGGCAACACGGTAGCCAAGGGCTGTCTGGTGCAGTCACCCAGATGTCTTGCAGGCACGCAAATATGACCCTAAGTCAATCATCTTACTCCATAAATAGTGGACAGCCCAGGGCCCGCTGCGCTCTCCTGCACGGCGGCGGGCTGCACGCCAGGAGCTCCCCTTGGGTAGGGACACCTCTCAAGTTACTCCTCGAGGTTGAGAGAATCCTTATTGCGTCAGATACTCGGTACGTGAATTGGGAATAAGCGCACTGAAACTTTGTAATCTTAGGTAAGTGATATAAAGGATTGATTACACACATATAATCCTTTAGACATAAACCGTTGACCAAGTCTGAGACTAAGTCTGGATCCAGCCACACCTAGACTCCTGAGGAGTTTAGAACTCAACGGGGTCCTCTCTGAACCTCATGACTCAATGGGAGGGTCTCCCTAACAGTTTTGTTTGACCCTGTCCTCTATACAGTAAATAATCAAGTTTACCTTGCCATCGAATCTTGTTAAACTAGTGTCGCATTTACCATTGAACTTTGTTAACTCACTGTCTTATATCAATAAAATATATTGCTGCTTCTCTCTTGCGAGTGAAGTGAATCACTCTCTCTGCGACATGCACTAGCAAATCTAATACTTGTTGACCTTGGTAATACTTCTGCTTTCAGGCTCTGGAGAAAACTTTGTTTTTGTCAAATGAACGATAGAATGAAACCTGTCATGTGGCAAACCACATTCAAACAGATTTTAGTATGTCAGATAACTAGTATTTTATGCTTTATTCTATGTAGTATTTTACATTCACTCTTTTATACAACACGTTTTGTTTAATTCTGTCTATATTTTATTCTATTTTGTCACATCTGATTAACCCCTATTTGAAACTCGTACTTGGTGTTAGCACGCTGGCTCTATTCACACCTGTTTCGAGCTACATGGATAAATCATGTGCTTGGAGCACCGCCTCAGTAATCAAATTGTCTGCTGAGAGTGCAGTTCCATGCTGTAATTTTTGCTGGTGGTGAACCCAGTGTAAACAGATCCTGCCCTCCTCCTCTCGCACCCACTCACCCCTGCCCGTCCTGCCAGCTCTCCCCGGCTCAGCACACTCGGCTGTTTATGCTGATGGAAGTGGCAGGAGAAGGGGAGACAACTGCAAACATACTAGCTGAGGATCTGACTTAACAGAGTAACTGCTCTAGCCTCAAAAAAAACCCCAAAAAACCAAACCCCAAACAAACAAAACCCCAAACAAAAACCCCACAAAAAAACCCAAACTGAGTGTCATTTATAAACTGATCCGGAAATTTCACCCGTGCAATTTCACCTGCACAACTACAGGAACTGTCATGAGGGCAGGAGTGGGAAGCTGAGCAGAAGCTAGGCAGGTGGCTCTTAAATCAGCCTTGCTGGAAGAGATCGTTAGTGTAGACCTCTGCCTGGAGGGCGAGAGGGTGACGGGAGACAACATGCAGCTTAGAAGTGAAAGGTCATGATCCTATACATTCCCCAAAGAAGATAATTATGCTAAAGATGTTTTCCTCTATAGAAAGGTAATTTCAACTTTCAGCTCAGTTTCCTTTGTATACTTTGTTCAGTATATCTCACGACATGCATCCATTATTTTACATCGTGTTTGAAGAAATATGGGTACACTCTGCAGATCATGGAATCTTTGAAATATTCCGTGGCAATTTTGCATTTTTATCACGTTTTCTCTCTATGTATTGTCCATGAATATTACCCATCTATTTTTTTAATAATTTTTAGAAATATATGCCATATAGGGAAGAAATTCATTCTAAGAATGACGGCAAGCTAACAACTCCACAGTCATCCAAGAGAATTGTTCTTCCATTTATAAAATCCCTGCAGCAGCTACTGAGTGATTCAGACCACAGAGCTAAGCTGACACCTGCTTTACAGGACTCAGGAACCCTCTGCTTTAGGCACTGCCAGGTCTTTTACTTTAATGTGGTACTGGTTCTGCCACCCTCGATCTTCCCAGTGCTCTGATGCCACACACCATTTGGCTGCTGGCTTACCAAGAACAGTTCTTGTAATGAAATGTGTCCTGCAATCATTTCATTCAGAGAAGGAGGTTTCATCCTGGGAATAGCAGTTTTGAAAAAGAACAACATTTAGCAGGAAAAGAAAAATTGCTATTGCTTTATGTTATTTTATGAAAATTCCCTTGAAGAGTATATGGGGTAAGGCAACTAAAGCACAATTGTAGAGCACAATGCCTTTTTAAGCATAGGATTCCTTGCAAATTTTGTTCTCCAACAGAGAGAATGTTAAATCTGCCTACGTTACATATCTCCTCCTCTTGCACATTTACTTCCTTACCTCATCTTTTCAACTTACTCCTTTAAAGTACTTTACAACATCCCTGATTCTTGGACCAACTCAGACAGTGAACTCATTTCCCTGTTAAAAAAGACCTGCAATACCCCGCACCTGAAACTTTACTAACCTGAAACACGGCGAGCTACTTTAATTAGAGAGGAACGCAAGCTTCTTCATTAAGTGTAGTAATTCTTTTCCTTTCTAGTSACAATTTCTTGACTTTAGTTTCAGCATGTGTTCTTTTTCATATGACAGTGGAAAGCTGGAAGAAGAATCACTGGTACATTACTATAGTTTTGTTTACCATGTGCGGTAAAACGTTCTTAGATAACACCTCTATTTGTCTGTGACACAGCAGGGAGTAAATGAAAATGTTTATTCTGACCCCTCAGCAGAAAGAACTCCCTTAATCCACTCACTGATGAGATAACACTGTAGGATTACAATAATCAACTTGCAGTATGTCCTCTATTAGGGCACTAAAGATACAGCGTTTCATATCCACTGGGAAATGATTCTTCACTTACATAACAGTGACAGGCTTTCGCCCTTTGAGATCACATTTTTCACCCCCTGCTGAGCCCTCAAACTGCTTCTGTATCAAATGGCTAATATTAAGCTAAATACTACAATTCTAAAAGCCTGCAACTAAAAGAAAAATTGTTTGCAATGCCCACTATTGATTTAAGTAATGGAATGATAAAGAGACAGATGTTAACAATATACTTAAGCTTCTAAGCATCCTCACAGGGGTAGAGTTACAATGAACTGCTTGTGAAGGGCTCTTATTTAAATGTAGATACAAATCTCAACCACTTCCTGCCCTCACAAATTTAAAAATTGCTAATACCGCGGGTAAAGCGATTGCTACCTGGGTTCCACCACAGTTCAAGTCATGACCATTGCCTAATGTCATGCAGAAATTCTCCATTTGCTACAGAATTATTAAGTTTTGTCAAAATTCAAATAATGAAACACGGGGAGGAGGGGAGGGAGGACGAGAGAATTCAGATAATTCATTCAAACCTGGATTTTTTCCATAAACTTTTCTAAAGGAAATTTTAAGTGTCAAAAATACGTATCTTGTGCTCATTATTAAATGCTAAATACCACAGTGTTTTGAGCTGCCTTGTGGCCATTGTAAAGAAAACAGGTGTTCTGATAGATTATAAAGTGTGAGTCAGAGGATGTGCAGAACAGAATTTTAATGAGGCTGCGAGCACAGAAGTCTGACTAGCCTTTTGAACATGATGCTAAAACACTGAAAGTAGTCTTAAAAGAGACAAATAGCAGGAACACAACTAAAAAATCCTCATTAATGTACACCAAGTGAATGTGATATAGAAAGTCATTAAGTCAGGTTTTGCAAGGCGTCGGTGGAGCTGATGACCGCAAGGTCTGTGCTAGAGGAGTCAGATGCTCCAGACAAGCCCCTCTGAGGTGGGGTTGGCTGGTTCAAAGGGGGATTCATCATTTTCGCCTTTGGTCCGGCTGCTAAAACATGCAAATTGCTTAATGATTGGCTCGCCTATGTGAAGGTCCAGTCTGAGGTTATAGCAACAATAGCAGAAAAATCTTCACTGAGCACCTAATCCAGCCTCCGGTCTCCATTCTCTCCTGTACTAGCAGCAGATGGCACAGAGCCTCTGTGTGGGCTTGCTGATGCCAGCTCTGGGACCTTCCCAAAACAGGAGCTAACAGCATCCTTATCACATCAGATAACCATTCCAATCACTCCTATCATTACATTCACACAGAGCCTCTCCAACAGTTTTAAAAGATTATAAACAAAGACATTCTGTGATTGACATTTAGGAATAAAGTAATTTAGAAAAAATTAAATAATTTTTGCAAGCCTGGTATCTCAGGAAAGTTTTTTCTGACTGATAACAAAAGTGCTGGCTGAAAACCAAACACAGGCATTACTAAAAGGAGTACATCTGGGTGGGTGTGAATGAAAAGGACTGAAAGTGGTTTTCCAAACGGACACCTCACCAATTGCCCTTTAGATAGTTTTACTCACGTGATTAAACCAAAGGAAAGGATGGAAGAAAAAAAAAAAATCACATCTCTGTGCACAGTTTAAATGAGCACTTGTACATATACTCAGTTTTGTGAAAGCATTTGTTTTGATATCTGTGAGCTTGAAGTTAGGCATGAATGTAAATACAGGAGTGGATCTTTTAATAATAGTCAGAGGATTGCATCAGATATAAATCCATGTGCAAAATGTAGAGAAAAAATATTTTGAGCAAAAATATGACATCCGCTTTATATGAATTAACTATTTTAGTATAATTCCATTAGACTGTTAATTAGCCACACACTTTATTAAGGTTATTCTCTTCATACAAATTTCTGTCAAGCACATACTATCAGTGTCAGTACTGTGTTTCTGCAGCTATCTAGTCCACGCTTTGTGAAGCACACAAGTTGTTAAGTGTATGCATTTTCTGCCTCCCACACACTCTTGGACATATGCTGTTTACTTTTTAAACTCCAAAAAGTGAGCATAGAAAATTACTTCTACCCAGAGAGGATTTCTTGAGCTCAGCCTTAGAAGCAACATCCACTTGGGCTTCTGACGTTGGAAGCTAACGAGAAATGATATAGCATTAACAGTAGAGGGAGGGAGCTATTCATTACTGCAAGACCTACATTAAAAAAATTCAGGTATAAAAGTCAGAACAAGAAAAAGAGCAGCAGTCTCCCTTCATAAAGTTCATTATAACAGCAATGGACAATCTCTTCTGATGACACTGGAAACATAGTTTGTAACACAGAATGAGGATCCACAGTCTCGAATACAAATGCAGAACASTCCGATCAACTGGGCTGTACTAGTTTTCAATAGAGAGGGACAAGGATTTGACTAGTTTCCYGAAGCAGAGAAGGTAAAATGGCCAAGCAATGGGGATACCCCAGAAAAGGTACGGGAAGTCCAGGTGAGAACTTTCAGGAAGCCTGAATAAGAGACACCCTTGGGAAAACCAGGCTGCCAGCCTGCTGCCAGCTTCACTGGCTTGGCTGGCTGTCACCTTCAAGAGACCTGTAAAAATCCAGAATGCCAGGACAAGGTTTGAAACTCAAAATGTCAAAAGTTGCTTGGAAAATGTGGTCACATGTTACRCGGGGAGGAGGGACACGACTGTGCTCTTCTGGTGTCCTTGTGGCCATGTGGAGGTATAAAAGAGTGTGTGTGTGTAKATATATTTGTACGTATGTGAGAATATATATCCTATGTATGTGAGAATATATATTTATGGATATAGAAATGACAGCTTCAGCTGCCACACAAAATATCCTCTAGCAGGGGTAAACCTGGAGTGCATCTCTCAACAGCAGAACTTGTAAAACATAGGGCAGGTGCATACAGAATACTCCTAGGCGTGGTTTAATCCTTTCATTAAGCCTTTAACCTTGATACCCTCMTACTGTATACTTTGTGTTATTTTCTGTCAGAGTTGTTTTAGTTCTGTTGCTCTTTTGGATAGATTTACATATTTTTAGAACTTTGTCAAATTAAATTTCTCCATATTTAGATAATCTTATAAAAACTTTAAGGACATTTCCTGTTCACTTTCATTCTTCTCCCTGCCATTATAACTTTGAAAAAAATAAATGGAAATAAACTTGGTAAAGCCTAATTAAGAAAATCCTGAAGTTGAAAAAAGTGCATTAAAGAAAGAGAACAAGTAATTGAACGAGAAAGTATGTTGAAATTCCAGTTTGTATCCTAGTAAGCAGAGGAAGGACCAACAACTAAAATGTATGCACCAACGCCTCAGTAAGTAGAAATATAATGAAACTACACCGACTTACACTGAAGTGCCAGCCCACACATAAAATGCCTCTATTATTATAGCTCAATGCATACATGTAGGTGGTGGGAAAGGGGACTGTGAGTTTCGTTTTCCTTGGCCATATACTCTGGTCTTTCTTGAAAAGAAAAAAAAGACAACGACAAGAAATTGGAAAAACAAGAGTACATTGGGATGAATACCTCTAAATTATTCCACACACCCACCTCTCCCAATCACATTCAAAACAATTCATGATGCAGAAAACCTGTGACCCGAAGACACTTTCTGCACTAAAAATACAATTTATATGACTTATTTGCAATGCTTATGAACAATACAACACATACAGTGGATACATCTCTATCACAAGTATTCAATCTATAAACTGCCAAGCACCTTCAGCTAATTCTTTAGCGCTCCTGATTTCCTGCTTCACTCAACTGAAGATCAGTGGTGCCAAGGATATTCATTCAGCCATGAACACAAGATCATCTCTGAGCACTTTACAGAATTTTTCTCTTAAGAAGCTTTTTAAGGTATAGTTAGGGATTTCTGCACCAAGTGGATACTTGTTAGCACTTTACAATCCAGTGCAAAACATATGTTCTAAAAAGATATTAAAGAGTGGCTTGAATGGGTATTTTGGTCATCTCAACATCAGTTCCTATCTGGATATTCCTGTGGATACCRGACATTTTCAAGACGTCTATTTACATACACCCAGCCAGAAAACATGAGCATTAAAATTGTATCTTATTTTTATAAAAATAAAAAAAGCTTCATAGATATCTTTGTATCACGGGCTTTATTTTCACTAGGATTTTTTATTTCATTTTGTAAAATGAATTCTACAAATTGAGATTTTACAAGCTTTCTTTAGAAGAATCAAAGTCTCTGCTTCCAAACCTGTTTCACCTAACTCCCTGTTCTCTCAAAATCTCTATTATCCTGCTAAATCCTGCTAAAGTGTGTGGCCATTGCCGTTAAGAATAGACACTATTGTTTCAGTTGTCAACAGATGGCTTTCATGCATGCTTTTTTTTCAGTCTCACATTCAAATGCAAACCTGCTCTAACAACTTCTTCCATGTTTCTGKTTTTTTTAGAGTCAAGGTGAATCAAAGGAAAAGAGGCCCTAACACCAGCTTAATGAAAAATGCGGACTYGGTTGTATTCTTACTGATTTCAGCAACAGAAGTTACCAGTAGTAAAGCCCAGGCTCAGAGCAAGTAAACGTTCTGTAGTTTTAGCATTAGTGTGCTATAGATACCGTTTAAGTTACATTTTAAAATAACTCTATTGTAAACGTTGCATATTAATCACTTGCCTACAGAGAGTAGGTAGGAGTTTGACACTGTTGCCAAAGAAATGTCAGTAAATGAAAACGAAGTGCCTAAATTTTCGGTTGGAGAACAATAACCCTTCTAATTATTGCACATAAGTTATAGCTTTTGTGTGGTAAACAYCTAATAATCAGCAACTGAAAGTTAACCCTTTAGGTTTGAGAACAAAACATCTAAAATATTTACATGAGAATACTAGTGCAATGGCCCTTTAAAATTAAAATGCATAAGGTTTAATAGTTTACACTCTGCCAATTCCCCAATTCATTTCAGAATGCTCAGATCTTCAAGGAAATAATCTTGTTATAGCATTTCCATTTCATTCCACAATGTCTTCCATAGCATGTAAAAGAATCAAAGCAAAAGGACCGTATACATTTGATTTTAAAATACCTTTTTTTTTAAAGTTGATTCCTTGGCAATAACCAGTGCATAAGCATGTCTATAAATCAATCGCTTCAAAGACTTATTCCAGGCAACTAACTAAAGAGAAATGTTTAATTGTCCCAAAGGAATCTTTAGCTTTTCCTCCCTTCCTCACTATGATAAAACTGAAAATTGCACAAATACACACCTAATTTCCAGTATCAAATTTATCAGTTGCTGCTCCTGTAAAAAACAGTATACCCCAAGCCAGAGAGATCAATTTACAATTGACATCAGAACTGTACTGTCTTTCTTTCATCCACATAAAATAAGTCCCTGCCAGCCCAGCTCCCAGAGCTCCAGCTGGGAAATGGGAACCCCACAAATCTCCCTTGGGCCCCAGAGAGGCACAGCACAGCATCCCCTGGCCATGCAGGGCATTTGGTCTGGATTTCAATGACTTAGAAGAAGAGAGGCAACAGAGTCATTGACATTGCTGTAATAATGGCTACAGCCTAGTAAGCATACAAAGTTCCCTATTCTAGTCACTAATGCACTAAATGGTCCACCAAACTTTGTCCTTAAATGAAGGAAAACATTAGATGTAAAACAGTAGGATGTAAAAAACACCCCTCATTTTTTTTGGCGGAGATTTCATTTACAAGTACAAATAACTTTCAGAGGATTTCCATATTTGAAGTACAGCCAAAAATGGTACAGTAGGAAAGAGCTGTAACACAGCCTGTTAGATGTATTCATTTTTGTTTTCTGAGCATCATTCCAGTGGCACAAATGATATTTCCCACATGTCCTCAGTCTACAAAAATGATGATGGAAGCTTCATAAATTACTGATGCATTGCTTAGACATACTTTATAAAATTAATAAATTCTTCATGAAGCAATGGAATGACGTGAGAGCTTCCAATAGAGATTGTATGTAGGTCTTCCTTGGGTAGCTGTTAAAAAGAAAAGCCCCTTTAGAATTGAGATTAAGACGGACCAGCTTCACGATTAGACAGAGCACTCACACAGCAATGAAATTAGGAACAACTTCATTATTTTCCAGCTCTCTAAAAAGAAGTATGCACAAAAGACTAATAAAAATTACACAGCAGGAATGTAAAAGAAAGAGGAGAATCAAGACTGCAATGGGTAAAGACAGGACTTGGCTGCGAATGCTAGTGTACAGTAGCACAGACTGCTGTGTACAACTAATATCTAGTAAAAATAGGCCTCTCTTTACCTTCTATCATCTCTCCTGGAAAACTGTCAATTGAGAAAGTAACTGACTTTACAGTACATTAATTAGTGCATGTTGCATATTTAGCGACAACTTCAAGTTCTCACTTGGTTTACAAAAAATCCACAAGGTCTGTAAAGCATATACTAACGTGTGCTCTAATCTATTTCCATTGAATGTACAATGGTTCAGCCCTAGAAAACTCAGAAAAGCAGCACATGAGAACAAACTCRGAGAGATACATATTAAATAAATATTAAAATGTTTTGAAATTATTTATAGAAAGATCAGCTCTGCCTTGTCTCAATGGAAGCTAGCATTTAAGAAATTCATATTTTCTTTTCTTCTCCTAAATGTCGGATGTTTCCTACTTCTTACTTTCACCTAAATATGCAGGACAAACCTAAACCTGCTGCTCAGATAATCCTGCATGGCTAATACACACAAGCAACCCGAAAACAGTAGATGCTTTTCTGGAGTGGGTTTGGAAACAATATGCCATTTTCAAACAGAAGTCATACAACAAGCTTTCCTTATGCCAGGGCAAAATAGGAAATGAAACGGTAGCCAAGGTAACTATACCCAATACCCATAAAGCGTATCATGAAAGCTGATGTTCTTCAGCCTCACGTCAGGCAGCCGAGGCTGCCGCGCGCTGAAGAGCAGAGCCGAGACCCCACCACTCGGGAGAAATGCTAGACAGCCTGCACGGGGACACGGAGCTGGAAGATGCTCTGGGACAAGAGGGCAGAGACGGAGTAAGACAGAGATACTGAGCGCTCTGATCCAGCAAGGTGTGCCAGCACGTGCTTAACTTTCAGAGTGTACAATGGACTACAAAGGGGCTGTAGAAATGCTGGAATAAAATGTATGCTTAATTGCTTCGCTAGACTTGAGGCCTGATTATAAAAAGCTGGCAACCCTACTGCAAACAAGATTTGTATGTGACTACACGCGATGGAGCTGAGCAAGTCTGCCGAAGACTGTAAATGTTTTCAGGGTAAGGGCCTCATTTGTCTGTCACAGTCTTTTCCTTGCTACTTGCTTATATTAGCATCAGTCAGAAAATCCTAAAAATCAAACAGAAACACGGTGCTTTGTTTCCAAAAGTATCATCRTACACATATTACCATCACTCGTGCTGCAACTGGCTTATATCCACGATAGGCTCTATTATTTTTTTTTGCTGCAATTATTGTCATCATTCCTGCAATCCCACAAATAGGCCTTGCACTTAAAATATTAGTTTCTTTCTCAGGTTTCTTGGATGTACAATTGCAGTATTGAGCTGTTTATGGTTACTAGATGCTATGAATTCCTCTGTCATTTCTAGGAACCATTCCTTTTAACTGCATATCCAGCTCTAGCTTAAAATGAACAGATCCACATAGGAGAATTTAATTCCTTAAAATATACAGTGGGAAGCAGAGACTGTTTAGAATATGAGGGAGATCATATTTGTAAACCTGCCCATAAGCTTGGGATAAATGCATATTTTAAAAGACTACTGAAATGGAAGTACTTTAGATGATGGGATTGAGGAATGAATCCACTGAGGAAGCAGAGATGCTTATCATTAAAAAAAAAAAGTTGTTTGAAAGTTTGCAGACTGGAAAAAAGCATTAAAACCAACACTTTTCATAAACAACCAAGTACTTTTTATTTATAGAAGTATTTGGAGTTCATTATTTCTGAACTACTTATTTCACAAGTAAATTAATACATCATTCAAGTAACTACAAATAAAAATCATGTGCAGAACATACGCTTGGCATACCGAGTTATTCAGGAGAGTGACAAATTACATTTTTTAATTATTGTTGGTGGTCTAAAACTAGAGAAGCCTTGTGCAACTTCCTTTGATCAATATTCTGAGTTGACACAGATCAAGGTTAAAATGTGGTCATCACATCTTCATGAGGACCTTGCAAGCAGAGGAACCCCATATGAACTGATACCCGAGTGTAGCCGCATATTATCAAAATTTTTCTCTAAAAAGAAGGACATCTGGAGTTCAAACACCTTTACAACCATAACAAGAATTGKTACTAGTCTCCAGGAGACAGATTTAGTGAAGGAATCAGCTAATTTTTTTTAAGTGATTCTCCACCAACCTTAATGACAAGAAGTTTGGTGTCAGCAAAGACATAGGTCCGAGAAAGAGCGAAAGGAGGGGCRAAGTTCTCTCTGCCCGTGCCAGTCACCCCGTAAAAGCAGTGGTAYGAGGCTTTGCCAACATCTTGCTTCTTTTCAAAGAAATGACTAATGCGTGAAATCCCATATTCTATCTAGAAAGCCAGTATGTTGTCCATACACGACAGGCAACATCTATCCACAGTACAATCACACACAAACAAGGAACTCACAGTAGTTCTCAAACCATGCACTGCAAAAAAACGACCTCATCATCCTTACAGTGAAACTACCCTACCCATAGAGGAGTCTGGGCAACAGTGACAGATGATTTCCTTAGCCAACTGAAATCAGTGGAAGGCTTTCCAACTGAACAAGAGACTATACTTCCACGGATTGTTAGAATGAATGGTCTATTTTATTGCTTTGTTTTGCAGAAGGAGCTCTGTACGTTTGCTAACAGTCATGTGCCCTGAGTACTTACGAACTTGTACATCCTTACGGGTGTGCAATAGCCCTCTGGAGCCACCCAGGGGAACCTGTTCAGTAATGGTTTATGGAATACGCTGATGGCAAAGCCAGCACCACTCTGTAGCACGTACGTTTAAAAAAACACATATGAAAAAAATCTAAGAATGGCCTGGCCAGTCCTACTGGGCATAAGATACTAGGGTACATGTCAGAGCTTCCTGMTCCTATGCCACAGAAGGACCTGATGTTGACCAACATGAAGTCTGGAGACATACCAAAYGACTCATTATTTGTGTCAATTCGAGAAGGTCATATCCAGACTCATAAGGAAACACACAGCACAATTCCATACAGACAGAAAAAATGAGACAGTCTACTTCYTTGAAGGTCCCAGTACRTCACACCCTATGCATCACAGAATTSTTTTTTTTCTGCTGCAAATACTCAATCTAATAGCATGTTTTGGTTTAGAGACAAAAAAGCACAGCCAACAAGATCATCTTGAACTGTTTGACAGGTTTTTTTCCCTTCTGAAAGCCTCAGATTGTGAACATTTATCAAGCCATCCTTTCTAATTTAATTGGGTTGTAGTTTACACTCAACCAAACAATAAAGTTAGAGTAATGAGATTCAATCACAGGACTCCAGCKAAGAGTTTAATTTATGCAGATAATTAAAATCACCATCTTACTGTCCTTTCCTTGTTCTTGGTACTGTACTAGAAATTGTAGCTAGTGCAACATTATCACCAGTGATCTTCTCATAGTATTAGAAACTTCTTCAGAGATGAGTAGCAATTTTCCTACTTGAAAGCAGTATCAGGCTTCACTACACTGAAATGAAATGAGCAGAGCACAATCCCAACTTCTTTTACTTATCCCATTTTTTTAAAGATCCATTAATACCTTTTGAAAAGGCTTCTAGSAACTTGCTATATTTTAATAGCATTTTAGTAATATTAATAATTAAGTAGTCATTTTAAATGTAATAAAACCCATGTACATCTTCTGACTGGTGCAGGCTCAAACTTAAACAAATTTAACTTGGCATCCATTATTTTWCTTAATTTAGAATCAAGAGCATGTACATCTTTCAAAATGCTAATGAGAAATGTGAAAATAAAATGGTTTCAAAGAGTAACATTTTGCACGATTTCTGAATTAACCTAAGCCAGTCGTTTCTTCCTCCTAAGAATTAAACAAGAATTCAATTAGACAAAACCATTAAACTGGCAGCTTTAAGAGCAACTCTTCTTTTTGCATTTGAATATAAACACTTATCTTAATACCAAGCTAGGCACTGTTAAAATCCCTTGTATTCAAGAGAATCCTTGACTCTTGTCATACGAAGCAATTTTGATATCAGGAAATCAGTTGCTTGATTATTTTTGCTTATTTATTTATTTTCCAAACTAAATTAGTATTTGCCAAAACACTTCAGATTAGAAAACAGCTTTATTATGAAATTGCAGCTAGTTGGTTCAGACTTCTTACAATCCCCAGTTCATGTAAAATGTCAGGTTTACATACTTAGAAGTAGTCTGAGCAACTTGGAGTAATGGAAGCAGTACCAGAAGAACCTGGACAGAGGATCCACATTTATTKCCGTGGGATCAGTAAGGGCTTTCCAAAATAAAACATTTRCAAAAATTGCATTCAAATAAGGAGTGGKAAACACTGACTGCCCATATTATTCYGGGATCCCAGAAGGGAAACCTTTTCCCACACTCTCCCGAAGCTTTGCACGTACTTCATATTCTCATGTGCATGACAGCTGGGCTGGAAAAACGGTAACTTGAATCTGTAGGTAGTGTGTGAGGATGAGAGGAATTACAGGCACTATTCTGCTTTACATGTCAATAAAAATACCAAATAATTAGTACATTATCAGTTGCTTCAATTGCTRTTCATGTTCATCAGGGTATTTTCTTAGGACCAAGTGACATTAGAACCTGCTCACTGTACAAAGGAGAGACACCTTTAAAAGAAAAAGCAAATAACCATCTGTTGCCCCTTCTTTGCTAAGTGATACTTCAGAAGAACACCCAACATTTGTACGTACAGACCATGAAATTAAAAAGCAGCATAACAAGCAACTGCTGGTACCTCCCTGTACCAGGAGACCGAAATGTCCATCACAGCACTTCTGGAGTCACGTTGCTACTGGAGGAAGAAGCACAGCACAGGAGAGGAAGAAGAGCGTGACACAGCACTGGTCTCCRTGCTCCTCTCTGACCCCCTTTTCTGAGAAAGGGCAGAGGTTTATTTAAGAGGGAAACAGCCATGAAAAGTCAAAGGAGAGAAACCCTGAAAAGTAGCAGCATTAAGAGGCCAAGGCAAGGCTAGAAGGAAGCCAAGATAATGAGGGCAGGAAAGGAGCCAGCTAGAACTGACAGTCAATTAGCTGCAGGGCAGAGAGTGCCCCGTCAAAATCTCAGAAACACTCCTTCAGTGGCAAAAGCTCCCTGTTTTGGCTACCTTTTCAGCTGCTCCAAACAACGGGGTTTCCTCATGCTGCATGAGAAATGGAAGCAAGAAGGTGTCACACTGGCCTGGCAATTCTTCCTTCTAGGAAGAATCTTTGCATATTAATAGATAATTAACACCAGCTGCTTATTCCCCTCCAGGCAAGGGAAAGGAGCACCTTGCAGATGAGACTGCTCATTGCTCTTCTCCTCTCCCCCCACACACGCAACTCTTGAACATGACCTCTGGTACCAATCACTCATTAAGAGAAGTAAAATACTTACACCGCCCAATTTCCCTGCATGAGCAAGTACGGTCACTGCATTTCCCTGGAAAAGCACGCGTTTGTTTTTCYCACTCTTGCATTGTTTTGTATTACAGTGTTTTGCTTTTCAATAAGGCTAGATAYGAGCATTGTTGCAACAGGTTAATTATATTCTATTTTAATAAGCATCTTGGTTTAACCTCTGCTTGTACGAGATTAAACTCCCAACCTCACCTCCGTGTTTTTTTTTTTCATCAGGGGAATACCAGACTCTCTGTGGTAGTCACGAATTTTGCTTAACCTTTGTGATATTTTTTCCAATACATCTTAATTTATTATTAACTATTAGTGCAAGTGTTCTGCGTGCAGTATCTGCAATGGCCTTAGTGATTATGGTGTTAGTGATTATCCCAGCCCTCCAAAGYTCGGTGTGAGGAATTCCCCTTGCACAGAGTGCTAGTCAGAAACCACCGGCTTTGCACAAAGCAAGTGAAGTAACCAGGAGATGACAGTGAGGTGCATCGAGATCCCACCGTCTCTTATGGCAGAGCCTGTGGAGAAGTCCCCCAGCTCCGCTCCTCCCKCATGTTGCTGAAGCACATGATGAAGGTGCCCGTGCCCAGGTTACAGCACTGATGCGCTTCTGCCACACTGCGGATGTGAAGTAAATGAAGAGTTAGTGACAGCCTCTCCAACTTTTCTCCATTTTGTGACTTGCTTAGGATTTGCTGGCCCAGGCATCGTCTCCCCCACAGCCGCAGGGTTTTGGTTGTTGGTGGAACCACCACCATATGAACATAGAAACGTCCATACCACATCCACCCCATGCTGCCGTACATACTGGGTTTGCCAGTCCACACAGTTGTGGGAARAAGTAAGGAAGTGGAATTCAGTTAAACAAAACAACCAAGGGGGAAAGGAAACCCAAAGGCAATTCTTTCTGATCAAAAGCATGGACATGGAGGAAAAATAAAACCTTGATTTTAGCCAGAGATTGGGGGCGGGGGTGTCCCAGAGTTGTCTAACTTCAGTATTTCTACAATCCTGTGCTGTACGGGAGCCCTTAGTCACTGCTTCTCACTGGAAGGTTAAAGAAATATTTTCTCCTGCAGGATGCACATGATTTTTCATACTATGGTTTTAAGATAAGCTTCATATTCAGGAAACAAAAAAAAGAAAAATCAGTGTTGTGTAGTATTTAGATTCTGCATATCTAAGTAGCCATGATGAATTAATCACAGCAACAGTGAACTGCAGGAAAAAAAATTAAGAAATACATTGAACTTTCAAATTTTAAATCGAAGCAAAATAAACCCCTCAAGTTACACAGTACAATTACCATAACACTGTTTTGGCTGTGCACAGTCAGTTAAATAAGATTAATTTAGCAGCTTTTAAATATCAGTAGGTAATAAACATCTTCATGTATAGGCCATGCTCGCTCATTCATGTGCTCTGGAGTGTATTCAAAAATTATTTCTTCAATTAGCTAGACATAGTGTCTAACGAAGGACCTACTTCTCATTAAGGATTATTTAATCACATGTGGAGATTGGAAGGCAGTTTCATCAGCTGTTTTTGAGTTCTTGATTAATTTAAGAGATGCTTAAAATGTTTTTCAGATGTATTTTCACCCTACGATAATCCCAAAGAATTTGCTCCCAATCCATTTTTCTACTACCATCAAGCACAGGAAACATGCAAACGTTGTCCGAGATGTGCCAACAGACCTCCACCTTTAGTATTCACTACTCTGAAGCCTGCAACAGGAGAAGGGAAAAAATAACAGTCCTTACGAAATTACAGAAAAAAAAAGCAAGATACAATCCTGCTGCACAATTCCACTTTGTCTTGTAAGAGCTTGTTTTTTTTTTTTAAATCTGTAAACCTTTAATAGTGTTATACTTTATTAGGATTTTGCAACTTAAATCAACACCTTCTAGAAACAAAAACAGTAGCAATATTTTTAGTTTTACTTGCAACTCATTATTACCTTTGTTCCCACCTATGAAAGATTATATTACAGTAGGTGAGCTGATACTTTTTCAATCATCTGTCCTGAAATCCATACAGAAATGCATTACACAACAAAAAGATCTCATAAAATACTCTTTTCACTCTAGACAATACAGACAATGAAGGAGAGATGAAATTTGTAGCTTAAGTACTGGAGTAAAATAAATAAACCAGTAGATGTCAACATATTAACAACAACTTAATCTCTTGAAAATGAGAAGCAGAAATGAAATCAGAAAAAATATACCTGACAGCTACGGTTACAAGTGACACACACAAATCTTGTTTATTGTTCTCTTTCCTTGTGAGCTGGTATTTTATGTATCCCACTACTTGGGAGTTGATTATGAAAGCAATGCTGGGGTCAAAGATTTTCGTACAACTATTCCTCTGTTTTAATTCCCACAAGAAATGCAGAAATAGGTCACACCCGCTCGCACACTGCTCTGTCTAGCTAATTTAGTGTGCTAACTTCTATTAGCAGTACACTAATTTCGCCTATAGTACATCACAAGCTGCTGACACTTTCATACATACAAATAATTGCTTTTAAAGAAAGTATTACTTCATCAGTACTAAGTTATGGGGTACTAAGTAATTCGTGAGAAGCTCATCTGAGAAGTCTACCACATGGCAGGGTTTCCCATTCATTTAAATAAAAACAGCTGAAAGGAAAAGTATCACACWCTAAGCGTTCCTCTTCCCCCTACTATTATTTCTATATATCATCATGAATACTGAATGAGCTGTAGCAAATACAGAGACTGACAAACAGCATTGCTTTTGGTGAGATAAATCCTTCCTTGAACAGCCTCATAACCACATTCCTTTTCTGCCTTATCTCCTAGCTCTATTCTGCACTTATTCAGACCACTATTTTCTCTGCCAATCTTCTAAATCCTTTGCCCTTCTCATGTTCTTGACTTTCACTTTACTCCCATTACCACTCCTGCTTGTCCATATTTTAGCTTCATTTCTTAGATAGGAGTGTTACCACACGTAAGAAAAGGGTAACTGTTATGAACAAATACTAGAAATCAGTGCTCCGTACCTGCTGTTCCATTTCTAACATACCTGTCATACACATGTCATTTCAGACCTTGGGCATGAGACATTGAAGTACATTCACCAACATCAGTGATTTTCCAGGTTCCACACTTGCCATAACTAGACAGCAATGTCATTAACAATAGCGCATTTTCTGTGACATTTTTGCCCGAGTCCTTCTTCCCTGAACTGATAACAAGAATAGAAAACAAATTATATGGTCTATACACTTAAGTGATTTGTAATGGATTCATTTCACACCAAGAYGTGGTAAGTAACACCATCCAGCATGCAAAGTCAGTACCACCGAGTTTGTGATTAAATGTGAACCACAACTGTACCCATCCAGGTAAGATACCCAGGAAAACTGACCGAGCGCTCCCTGTGCCCCTCCGTGACAGCCCACACGGATCACCTGCCGTAATGGCCCAGAGCGGCAAAAACCCAAGGACATTTAGTTACAAAGGCATGGCTGTGATGTGGATAAACTATCCTGATTCCTCCTGGGGAGTAAAGAATCCATCTTCAAGAGCATGGCCTTGGACAGGCCAGAGGGACTGGGAAAGCTTGTGGGATGGTTGCAGCAGCTGTAATATMCTCAGCGTACTCAGAACTAAAAAAAMCCCCMAAAAACCAACCAGCTGTTTGTAAAAGGAGATCTTACTCCACTTCATTTTGAAATTTGTTTCTTTGATTTTGCTTGGTAAAGGAAATTAAGTTGTCTCTCAAATTGGGAAGTGTGTACAGGGTTAAGTCCCATGCAAATCTGTTTTCTTTGCCTCTGAAATCAGGATCTCTAGTGATATGATTCCCCAGCTCAGTCTTTACAGATGACAGGAATGCCCAGCGTTGTTATTTTTATATGATGGAGGAGCCTTTTAAAAGGTAAAATTAAGACACATGACTAGGAATTGCAAAGCAACATTATTCATGCTACAAAAAGCCTTATGGTGTAGAAATAAAGAAAAAAGAAGTACAAACCAWGGAAGGCATCTGCAAGTATAACAAAAATCTGAACTAAAGAAATACAGAACTAGCACCCATAAAAGAATTACTAGAARTGCAGAGACCACCAATTTCAGATAAAAAGTTTGGTTCATCAAGATGATGGAGAAGCACCTAGAAAAGTAATGACGTTAAACTAAAGTTGATGGAATAGGGCAGATCTCACTAGGTACACACCAATTAGCATATTATAATGGTAATGTAAAAGAACTGAAATGTTTCCAGTTGATTTGGGCTCTGATTTATTTTATTGTCGATTATTTAGTCCTCCTTTTTCTTGCGTTGCCATTGACAAAACTGAGGTAAGAGAATTGCAGAACCACTTGGTTAGAAGGGACCTCCCGAGATTACCCACTCTGAGCTGCTGCTCMGGCCAGGTTCAACACAGGCCGCAGACCAGGCTGCCCAGGGCTTCCTCCAGTTGCTTCTGCAGGACCTGCAGGGACAGAGATTTCCCCAGCCTTTTGGGCAACCTTTTCCTGGATCTTTTCAACAAAGGAGAAAATCCTAACCAAATCTAAAGAGAAAATGGTTTTAATGTTCACAGATTATGAAGAGTTTGAGCAGAAGTTACAAGGGTATTTTCAATCTGGTCTATACAAGACTATCTACATACAGCAAGTAAGTATGTCAATGTGTGCAGCCTAGTGTCCCCTACCTAAAGAGCTACCTGAGCTCAAGCATTCTGCAGTCAGGATTTCTCAGTGGGATTTTTTTACTTTATTTAGGAGGAAGAAGTGGGCAAACAGAATTTTAGGAAAAAAAACAAAACAAACACAAGTGCAAAATTTATAGTTTTTCCTTGCCTAGACTTTTCAATCCCCAATTATGATGACTGATAGAAATGGTATATACATGAAACTGCTACCATTCCTTAAATTGATTCAAGATGACTGCCTGATATATTTCAGATATTTCTCTGAAAATTGTGCATAGTCTGTGGTCTAAATAATATACAGTCCCAAATAAAAAAATAACACTCAAATCAAATGACTTACCGTGCTTGTGCCTTCTTTGACCAGACTCAGCAGTTAAGACAAACATTACAAAGTTTTCATTCTTACTGTAACATTAAGAAGGAAGCAACATAAATATTTCATGTATCTCAAAAGTTGACACTTGAGAAACACATTGTATAGGTACACAAGGTATAGTTATTATGTGTGGTGCCTCTGTTAAAGGCTGAAGAGAYTGTTAGTTTAGAATTCTCCAACACTGACCTGCTTCATTTCTCAACCCTAAAACTGCAATAATCTTACGGTAGCTTTTGCACTTAGTATAAGACATTTTGACTTTGTAAAGCTTTGTATCCCAAGGGAAGTCAAAGCACTTACAGCACTTTACAGAGAGAGAACGTCTCTATGCAGGTTTGGGGCAGGAAATTTTTTAGGGACAGGACTGATAACCCCACATACATTATAGTAGAAATCTTCCTCCTTACATGGAGAAGGGAGAACGATGGTTATACAAGTCTTTCCGCAATCTTCAAATCACCACGGAAAAAAAAAGAAAGCAAGCAACACACCAAGGTTCGGTTTTAAAGTCATGGTCTATTATGTTGACTAGTATTTTTACCAGGTGGTTACCTTTGATTCAYTTTTGAAAATGCATTGCTTGAAGAGTCAAGCAAAATTTAATCCCGGTATTATGTTTCTTATTAAAATTCTAGATGGTTCTACACTTGTGGATTACTACGATTTTGAGAAGTACAGCTACACTGTAGAAGAAGCTTCACGAACTCCTCAGCAGACAAATCCCTACTTCTAAATATTATACTAGCTCCTGCTCAGGAAATCTTATCACACTGAACCCTCTTTTATTAGAAACTTTATGATTATCAACCTCAGCACAGTTTAAACTGTCTGAATAATTTTCTCACATAAATGTATTAGCTATATTTTACTGTAGCATACTGCATGGGCTCAGCTTCAAATCCTACTCACAACAGTTATACTGGCAATAATAGAAATGACACGTAATTGGGGTTTTTTTTTAAACTGCTAGTCTTCCCCCCCCCACTAGCAGAGTGCACAGAAACCTTTTCATTATTAAAGCCTTTCCTTTTTTTACTTTTTTTTTTTATTCCTCTTCTCAAATTTCAATAGACACAGGATACTATTACTATACAAAACTTGTAGTAATAATAAACTGAAAATAAATGGTATACATTTAGGTTGAGTCTATCTTACAATATTCACTATATTTGAGACTGTGTTACAAGAGAATAATGTACTGAATATGTAATTACATTACTTCACTTTGAACAGACAAATGGTACTAACAAAAGTTTTTTTACTATAATTAGTGCATGAAATTTTTAATTCATGGAAAAATGTAATGTCTTAAGATTCCTTTTARGTATGATTTATGATAAAAAGTTAAAACTTCAGGTTTTCTGCATAGATTAAAATATAACAAAGATAWTTTCTCAAAGATACTGCAATGCCTTTTTCATAAGAATATTTACTTTGAATAATCATGATTATTTGTCATGTACTATCTACTCATCCACTTGTGAATTAAGCTATATTATAAAATCTATATCAAAATGAGAAACTCAAAATAAAATGCACTTTTTACTTTTGAATGAATTCCATGAAATAGCTTGTCAAAAGTATTCATATCCTGACATTTCTATTTCTGGCTATTTAACAGAAAACTGAGTCATCAAACCTGATGTAAACAGTTCTAATTTTACCTAGCTTTACAGTCTACTCAAAGAGCTATAAAAAGATGAGTTGTAAAAAGCAGGAATGATCTTCTAGATACGATCATGGGAGGAGAAGCTGTCTCCTATGGCTGGTCATAACCATCAGCAGAACATTTTTACACTATGGCATTGGGCAGACAGAATCATCTAAGCAGAAAACCTGTGTCAAAGAACCTTTTTGGAAAAGGAAGGACATRCTCTATCTTTAAGGCAACTTGTTCTAATGCAATGAAGAGCATTAGCAGTATCTCTCTTTGAATTCTTTGGGGTTTCTACAAGATACTGACTCGGCTGATACACAGAACCATCTCAGGTGCGATTTCTTTGCTATACTGCAATCCCAAATGTAGCATCATTCTGGTAGCTCAAGGAAATAAAAAATAAGACATAAGCACCAAATTGGTCTTCTCTTAAAACACAAAGAGAGTGAAATGCAAAATGCAAACAAAAACCTCGTCCAGGAAAACTTAAAAATCTAAGTATTAATCACAAATAACTGCATTTGGTTAATAGCTGGTGGTTTTTTTGCGTTGTGGGGTTTTTTCCCCCCAAAAAAACGTGACGGCATGAGGCACTTCAGGAACATCAACATTCTTAAAACTAAGGTCATTTGCTCCAGTTGCATAAGCTGGGTTTTTTTTCTCTGCTCCATTAACAGTATAATTATTTGTGGAAACTAATCATTAACTGTGTATTTGTCACAGCAAGAATCTGAGTCCATTATTTTTAAGTTTTTTTTTTTTAATGCTCCCCATGATTTTTGACATTTTGGAATGAAATRAGTGAGTGGGAGGGTAATGTGCAGGTGAACAGCTGTACTAGCTTTGCTGAGAGCTTTAAAATAACAGTTCCTAGCACTGCCTGTGCGGTTGGCAAGGAGCGAGGCTGCGGAGCTGCGCTGCAGGGGCAACAGCACCGGTCCAGCAGACCTCAACAAGGAACTCAAACACCTGAACTGGCCAAAGGCAATCAAAACTAAAGAAAAAAAAATCTTTACATTTAAAGAATCTTTAAAATCTTCAAATTGAAGAAAGACATCTCAAGTTTTCAGCAAAGAAAGGGATCCAATCTTCTAGCTACCTCTGGAATCTCGGGCATTGCCTTTGTGTTTCTCATCCTTACGCTGCAGAAGAATAAAATACACGCAGATTTCAACATGCCTCAGGGCCTCTGAASAGCCTTTTAACATAGATGACAGACCTAGTGTGGGACCAAGGAGTTAAAGCAAACTCTCAGGGGCAGCATATGAATATCTGTGAGACGTAAGATTTTCTAAAAGTGAAATAAAAAAAAATAATCTATTGATTAATGCAGTACTACAGAATGTACATCCGTAGAGTTTAATACAAAATCAGTGGGGCATTTATTATCATGGCAATTTCCAAAGTTCATTCAATTTGGTTTCTTTGCCATTATTTATGTTTAAGAAACCTACAACAGTGTTTGTAAACAAGAAAAAGGCCACAGAAATATCCTGAAAACACCTCTTTGAGAAGAAACTGGGGAAACTGGACAAAACCACGTTAGGAAACAAGTATTATATTTACAACATAAAGCAACACCTTTATATTAAAGATACATTGGAGAGTTGCAAATGACAGTATCTGAAAGCAAAATAACTAAATTTTTTAACCACAGCTACAGTTTCACTGAAACTAAATTCTGATTATTTTTTTTAATAAATCAGAGTTTGTTTTGACGTGTCAAATAGATAATTTCTAAGTTGTCACGCAAGTGAAAGAATATTTAATGTTTGTACTGCAGAAACAATAGCTACAAGAATGAATCACTTGTTCACAATCATGAACTGCTAAATAGAACAGTCTGCGAGATATTTGATAAGTCTCACATGCCTATTTGCCAGAGCCAAAAGCAACACTTGTTATAGTTTTTCTGTCTTCATTTGTAYGTGTTATTTATTCAAGAGACAAGTAGGTGATAAATTATCCATAAACTTAATTTTAGCAACAGCGCATAGAAGGCTTTTGCAGATTACCTGCAGGTGATTTGCTATGGGTAGTCCTCTGTATATCTGACATGCTATCACACACACTGCTGGCACATTTCCTTGATGAACAGCATCACTGACGAGCAACTAAAATCCATGGACAACCTGAACTCAGGAGAGTAACCTATTTGTGCCACCCTGTTCTATATATTCATATGTAGAAAAGGGCTAAATACAGTGAGACCTCATAACGCAGATGACACCACAGCAGTTATAGGTAACTGCCCAACTTCCCTTTTTATCGTATGCCACCTTTAGAGAACAGTTTTCTTTCACATCTCTGAGCAAGACTGGTCAAAGGTATGCTGTGATATGGTATCCAAAGATAAATACTATGATAATCAGAGTATGTGTGTTAGACAAAGCAAAAACTAAAGGAGAACTTTTAGTGATTTATTGTTAACACTTTGTACCTGAGATCGTGACGCTGCATGCAGAAGGACACCTGGTCCCACTGTCTTCAGCAGGAGACTCTCAAACCCCAACTGCTGCCAAATATTCTTTAAGCACATCCCGATTCCCTGTGACTCTACCTGCGAGCAAGTCACTAGAAATTAGCTGCCACTATTGAGTCTCTGATCATCAAGCAGATTTTCAGCTCCATGACTTGCGTCCGGGTAAAAGTGATGCTCCTATTGAGTTACTGTAATACCTGCCTTTTGTAATTCCTGAATACTTCAAAAAAACCCAAGCCCCATGATGACTTTGTTAAAGATTTTTATCGTAGCTGATGATTTGTATCATCAAAACAGTTTTCTCACACAGGACTTTTTCAAAACAAGACAATATGTATTGTGAAATCAAAGAAAAACTAGGTTCACTTTAAGAACTAGGGCAATTCTAAGCAGTTGCTTGCTTGTCAGTTAGGAATGCAATATTCAGTGGTATGTACATTAAAGTACTTGAAAAAATAGATTTGGTTTTTTCTCCTCCCATTGTTCCCGTACTCAGAAGCATACAGAGTCTCACTGACTACAGAAAAAACTCTCTGAGCTTTGATTTAGACTTTTCCCTACCAGGGTGACTGATATTGTTTTTATAAATGTATACATCTATTTCAAATACTGCACTTCAGATCATTAGTTTCATAAATATTTTCTCTGCATATAGCACTGATAGGTATAATCAAATAGCTCTAATGGATTAGCCTTACAAAGCCAGAACTTTCATCACAATATATATGAAGCACTGGACCAACTCCACAGCTGGTATTGAGTAAAACCATTCCTTCGCAAAGTCAGGAGTTTTACTGCTGGAGCTTGGACTTCATTCACTGATTTCAATGCACATAGACAAAGGAAATAGATCACTATTAAAAATGTAATTTAAATCAAAGAATTTAAATAAATCCTCCATTTACCTTTTAATGGCCTGATATTTCTATTCTTACCTGATTGTGGATTACGCATCATTAAGGAGGCTTGCCTGGCGCTTATTTGAAACCGTGAGTTAGGCATACATAGCACTGCTTTTATGAATAAAGTTTACATTGGCCCTAACAGCCTGTGTGGTAACTATTAGTCATGAATAGCAGCATTCAGGTAGGTGGGACATCTTCTGGGAATAAGGTCTGAAACCCTGAGTTTTACTTCTCGAGATTGCTGTATTCACTGGAAGGCAATTGAATAAAAATAACGCTCTGAAAAACCTCATACAACTGCCTGGGAACATACTGCTCCTACAGGCTGACAGATTTGGTTAATTGTGAGAACTCCTTCACTCATAAAATGAAATGGCTTCATGTCATTTCAACAAGTGTGTACCTGGGAACTACAATATGAATTAGTCTTAATTTATCTGCAGCACTGCCTGCATGCTTTATGAAAAACTATATGTGTATATACAAACAGGGTAGAAATTAACTTCTGCCTAAGGCTACCACCAAATGTCAGTTAAGCTGCCAGACTTTCCGGGGCTGGTATTGTGTCTCTCTGCCTGGGGGAAGCTTTGTATTCAATTTATTGTTGAGTAAGACAACCAGTTTGGCAGGGAAACCAGATTAACAAATTATACGGCATTTTTTTAAAAGGTGAACGTAACTTACTGAAAACAAATTTAAGGAAGCTTTCTTATTATTGTTATGACTATTTTTCAATGTATAAAGCTGGAGAGGGAAAAAACCATTAACTGTCTGTAAGCAGGATCTAATACGAGCAATATAAGTTAAAAATGCACTCTTGGCTTTGTTTTATTATTTCGCTATTTTATTAACATATAAATATTGGTGGGAGAAGCTGCTGCCATACCCAGCCAGAGGACGTAAAAAACACTTGTGTTCTAAACAAGATACTAATTCACTGACTGTTAAAAATGCTTTGTTCTTTCTGTTAAACAAACACATAAATTACCTCTGAGTTTGTCGTTCTCTTTGCAAAGAAATACTACTTACCATTTCAAGCTTAATATTGCCATACCTTTAGAGATGCTCAAATAGTTAGGTGCCAATTGGTATCCCAATTCTATCAAGCACAGCCACTCAAGCCCAAATTAACTAATTACACTAAAATGCACAGGGTGCTATTTTAGATAGAAAGGGTAGCGTGTTTGCGTTCACCTCACATAATGCCTACACTGGCTATTTCCATACAGGGACTTTGAAGGTCCTCCCCCCGCCCCTCAGCCCCACACCTGACAAAGTTTCCATGCCAAGTGGAATGTAAAATTTCCAGCGTGCTTCCACGCCGGGTTCTCCGCATGCTGGTGCTCTTGCTCAGGTTGGGAGTTCCCATTTAAAACGGCCTATTTTTGGCATTGATTATGCTGAGATAAGACCTAGTTTGTTTACCGATATCATTATACATACGATCAAAGTCTTCCTCTAGGGTGTAAACTGAGCCATTCTGAGGCAAAATCTCCACATGCCAAACATATGGAAAAGACCTACACCCAACTAGGGGTCTTCACTATCAACTTGCTGTTGACTAATATGGTCAGGTGTCAGAAGGGGAATGTGGTCTTTAGTGTTGGGGTTTTTTTCTGTAATTTTGAGTAGAACTCTATTTTCTCTTATCTTGTGATTTAAGAAAATCAGTGTTTACAGAAATCATCTATGACTGCAGGGATAGGAGGACTTCCGTCTCCTCAACATGTAATTAATTCAGTGTTCTGAGAGGCTGAAGAGAAAACAGAGCTATAAAAGTCACCATGTAAACACACATCTTGTTTGTTTGGAGAGCACAATGAGAACATCTTCCCATGGCTGCTGGGGCTCCCGGAATATATATATATATATGTACCTTCTTACACCGGAGAAAAACTTAAGTGAGAGAATAGTGTGACTGGTCTGCTGGATTGAGCACGTGTCCAGGTACTGCTGCGGGGCTGCTCGTGCAACGTGAGTCTCTTTCATCAGCCTGGCAAACAGGGCGATGGGGGCAAGGGGGCATTTCTTGTATGAGAGCCGAGTTTCTTCTGCTCCCTCGGAGTAACAGTTTTCCTGCCTTTAACTCTCATGACAACAATAACATAGGGACTAGCAAATGCCACCACTGTAGGTGTCCTGTAGCTCAGGTGCTTGGAGCACATGCTTTCGCACTTCCTCTCCATACGCTGAGTATATTACACAGTGTCTTTGCCATCCAGTGTACACTCAGCTTATGCTTTGCCATGATCCATTAAAGGTTACCAACATGCTCACCATCAGCTCTCGGTGTTTGGCAACAAACTCTGCTTCAGCTGAATGATTTGCAAAATGTTACCAGTTTACAAACACAGAACATCAGAAATAAAAAGGCCGGAGAGAGTGCTGTGGCAAAGAAGAAAATCCTCACAGATGGAGCATCTACTCTCTCATTTTCTCCCCAGGAGTATTCTTTGCCATTTAGATTCTTCCCAAATTTAGTTGTACAGTGAAAATATCTTTTGCTGTCTTTCCTCAAGCCATCATTTAGTAAAGCGTGGAAAAGGATTGAAACAAAAGTATAAAAATTGCTAAAAAAGAATAAAAATAATTGTGCAGGACTACTGTGTTTTCCTTTAGGATATTTTGCCTGTCATGGCTACTCTAACTTTTAGTCTCTTTTTCCACAGGGCCCGATGGGCCTTAACCTTTGCAATGCTAAGGGCCTTCCTTCTGCAATTCTGTAGCTGCCCGGTGACTTCACCCCTCAGCTGCGGGGCCGAGGTTCCCCCTGCTCCCATGCTGATGTTCCTGTCCTGTTAGTCTCATGGCTTGGCAGCTGCAAATCTGGATATCGTTGTTATGTTGGGTTCCTCATGGCACGAAAAGCACTACTTCTTTCCTCCCCCTTTTCCTACTCCTTGCATTGTAGCTTCTCCTTTCTTCTAGAGGAAAACAAGACTTAATGAATAAGGAGGTAGGTAACAGTCATTTAAGTAGGTGATAAGCATGACCCAACACCATGCCTGCAGAAAGCTGAACAGCCAGAGGTGTGCGACACCCGCCCCGGTCACATCGCACACTGCACTAACGACGGCACCTTCAGCAGGAACGAGCGCGGGACGCCTGAGCAGGTCCTGACGAGAATTCCATAGTCCCTGTGGGACAGGTCCGTGGAGGGGGACCACCTGCAGCACTGGAGAAGGCACTCCTCTGGGAGACCCTGCCTTTCCTCTGCCCAGCTGACCACTGGGAAGTTTTCCTTTTTTTCTGTCTCTCTCCCCTTTTCTTTTTTACTGCTTACACCCTTAGAGTTGACACATGCCATTAGCTATGGCCCCCACAAGTAAATCTTGCAGTGTGTAAGCCTGTCTCATCACCCTTTCTGCAATGCTCTGCAGTTATATTCATAAACTATGCCAGGCTAAACCTCAAAATAGCTCCTGACACCGTTTTCTTATGCTGTGGAAGATGAAGGTAATTTCAACAGGAAACTGAGTTATCACAGTAGCAAATTTTCTGGATCACTATCACTTTAAGACAAAAGGGCAAATAGGGATGTACAGCAAAACAATCAAGTTCCAAAGGAAAAAAAAATTCTATCAAGGCAACTGTACTTGTTATCAAAAATTGTATTTTTGATTGTATTTTGATTATAATTTTGCCTAAGATGCTAAATATTCATTCTCATGGCCGCTTTTTTTTTTTTTTTTTTGCAATTAGGTACAAGTATACTATTTACCATGGCAGCAGTACTCAAATCTCATTTATTGAATGGACATCATTAGAGCGAGCAGAGTTCAGAAAGGTTATTAGAGCCTCATCTGAACTACGAAAATGTCAAGTCAAGTGGGAATGGTGAATGGTGATACGAAACTTATTCCAGTTATCTTATGTTAATGAGAAGAAACAATGCAGAGTTTTCAACAAAACCAAAAAAAAAGGCAAGGAAAACAGCAACACGAGGTACATTTGTGACCAGAGCCAACAATATATTCAGTTTTATATATTCCCAACATCATTAAAATATGTCCATCTTACCATTAGTTGATCATTGCTTTTACCTCCAACCCATCAAGTCAGCTTTAGCATGGTAGAGGTTGCTAGTTACAACATTGACAAAAAAATAGCTGTATATATAGGCAAGTAAAAAACAGCAAAAAAGCCTCTACGAAAACAGTGATTTATAATTGCTCTTTTCACTAGTAAAATTCATGTGTCACATAATTTCTTTTTTCACAAGCTTTTCTTTTCCCCAGGACACATCTCTCAATTTATTTGATGAAGTCAGAGAGGTCTGACATGATTTTAGAAAAAACAAGTATACATTAATTCTACAAATTTAAAAAAATATTGGTCATGTTCAAAATCCCTATTTTCTTCCTTGTTATACACCTCTACTGTTTCAGAGTGAAGATGTCTTAATAGGACTGTCAAATAAATGTGTGACTATGAAGATGCACTTTTTACATTCATTTTGGTATAACATGTTGTAATCCAAATTAAATTAACTGGGATTTTTTTTTTTTAATACAGAATATATCCTTCCTGTTTTTCAGATATAGTTTTTGTTTTATACATGTAGGAAACACACTAACTCGAGTGCTACATGTAAAATACGTATTGCCAAAAAACCCAGACAGAGGTTTTGTGAAAAAATACCACCTCAGCATAACAGCTCGCATACATTGTGTGCATTGTGTATACTGAGGTTAAAGTGCACAAAAAAGGTTTTTTTCAAGACCAGTAAATGAAAAGTATTGGCTATGATCTTTTTTCTTCTTTAGTGTACATCTAAGTGTTGTTTTTCTTTCACATTCTGTTCTAAAAAAGATCTTTAGCACTTATTTTGGCAGAAAGCTTAAAATACTACAGCAATCAAAAAAGAAGTGTAACAGTGACTTCACAGAAAATTGAAGCTGAGCAACGGAGAGGAAAAAGAATCTTCAGTAATCCGTGTAGGGCATCTGTTTGTTGTTTTGCTTAGACCTGTTTGGTATAAATGAATACCTAAATTTTGGGCTGCTTTTTTTTTTTTTTTGTGAAAAAGACCTCTTCAGTTTTTCAAGAGCTACGCTTACTTGATAAGCCTATCTGCAATCCCATCAGTGGTCATCCAGATAAACCAATACACAGCAGGCAAGACCTGAATTGGAAGACTTGATTCTTGGCCAGAAAAAAATCAAGTATTATTAAAAAAATAATAATTAAAAGCTCACACTGTAGTCCTCCTATATATTTCACACTAAAAATGGTATGATAAAATAACATTAAAAAAACCTGGCAGATGACCTTCAGAAATTAATAGGTAAGAATCAGTACATTATAACAAAAGTTTCACATTCTTATTTTCCCTATTTCTGCTTAGTTAAGACCCCGTCACATTGATTTGTTGTGTGGGAGGATTCCAGTATCGCTGTCTTTGATGGGACTGCAGTAAACTTGAGTCTGCAGAGCAAATTTCCAACCATAAACCTGCACATATTTATACACACGTTGCAGTAAAGTCAATTGGACTGTTCCTACGCTCAGTTTACTAAACTGAAATTTGAAAACGAAACTTTCTGGAGGCCTGACATGGCCATCGCCCCACTACAACATAACCTCCAATACAGAGAGACTTTCAAACTCAGGCCTAAACGTAATGACACCAGAGACAGTACAAGAGTTCAGAACAAACGGAGTCAGGGCAGAAAGGGCACAGGCACCGCACAAGAAGGGAGAGAGGCAGGAAAAAAGCCAGAATAAAGCAGCAAATACAACTCGTGCTCCAGGTCTCCTAAAGTCGTGGTCGCACAGTTCATAAGGTTTGAAATTTGAAAGGCTATGTTGCCTTATTAAGAAATGTTATCTTGATCTATAATTACATCTGGACCATATAAAATAAGCAATTAATTTTTATCAATACAGATTAATACAATTTATGTATTTAAGATCCAAGGAACTGATCTATGTGTTTGTAATCTTTGCTCATTTCATTTTGTGAGGCTGCCTATTACTGGCTTATTAAAGCCTCATTATATTATTAAGTCCAAATGTCAATCTTGGTTCCAGTCCAGGCTCTTCTCTCTGTATTTAGTAATTACCAACAGAAGTAATTTCCGATAGCAATGAGTTTGACACTTGCTGACCAATACAATGTTTACAGTAACATTCTGAGACTTCATTTCTTTAGGATGTATTTACTCTAAAAGGATGTATTTACTCAAGACTAATTTGCAGTAATGGGAAATGTGGAGCAAGGAAGATATGCAAAGTCTTTATATGCAAATGACATATATGCACATATTTTACATGGGGAAAACTCTCAGCAGAGGTACCCAGTTTACACAACCATATGTCTCACCCATGACGAAAACAAGCCACATACCCTAGTAGACTGGCACGTTTATTAGAAATAGACAGTAGAATCTGATCCAGCTCAAATCTCCAGCTTTCATGCCGTCGAGAAGGTAGAAGCAATTATTTGCTTTCCAGCACAAGTTAAGCTCATCATATTTCATATTATTTTGCATATTCAGGAAAACTCACCTCAGTAGCTATGCCCATAAAACAACTAAGATTAGCTCATTCCTCCAATAAGCAGTATTTTGTTGTTGTTTTAAAGGTATTATGGCAAGAAATTGTAATTAAAACAAACGAGTAAAAAAGTGAAAATTGCCTTTTAGAATTTCAGAAATCAATGAAATAATGGCTTCATAGATAAACATTCTGCAGTTAGGAGGACTATCTAAGAGATCTCTAAGTAAATAATTAGATGTATCACTATAAGCCTAAGAAGCATCTAATAATTACCCCAAATTACACTGGATTAGGAATTTTAAAAATATTCCCCATATTAAAATAAGATGACCTAATCTACCAGGAACAGCTTCCAGGATTCTGTCTCATGTGTTGTCAGTATATTTCAAATTCAGAAATTTGATTTTTAAAAGCAACAGATTTTTCAAAATTATTCTCACTCTGGCTATATATGATACCCATCTGTGAATTAAAATAAAGGAAACTATCAAAATGTTCCTTAAAATCAAACATATGGTAAGTGTTCGCTATGTCAGGCTTGAGCTAATTTCTCCAGTAGCTGGGCCTCTCCACATCTGACCAATTTCAAGTTTTGTTGTTTTTTTTTTCTTAATTTTAATCTGTTGCAAAGCTTTAAGGAGTTCAACAGGAATACGTGTAAGATCTGAAAGAACAATTGAAGAATGTTTCATTTTAAATGCAGATCAGAAAAGTATGGTTTTATTTTTATTTTCATTTTACAAAAATAAACACCATACTGATGAAAGGTTGCTTATGATTAGATGAAAAAGGATGTTTTAAAGTTTTTTCGGAAGAACAGCCAAACTAAAGGAGAAGGCCCAGCTACTCAGCTTGCTCAGTAATATTTTGCTGTGTTATGGTCTGAACCAATTCCAAATGATAAATTTAGAACACAGTTAGCAGGAAATAGAAAAGTACCTAGTGGGAAATTTCCCGAAAAAAGATCTAATGTATTAGGGGAGAGACAGAGAGACCAAGTACACACTCCCTTTGCTGGAATGCGAGCAGCCTCCATCTTCCTTTCCATTTCTACCTCCCGTGGGGGCATCACCACCACCCAGACAAGAAGCTCAGCTGAAGAGGTCCCCGGGGCCGGTGCTGGCGGTGCCGCTGCCCAAGCCGCGCGTCAGCTCCCGGGGACAGCGTCTCTCAGACAGCGGCATCCTCCCTCGAAAAAGCATCCTCCCTTGAAAACATACATGCACCCACCTGGGAAAGGAGAACCTGTTTTGGGACAGAGAGCTTTAATAATTCCGAATATTAAAAATACAAGGTTTTTAAAAAAGAAACTTTGGGCTTTTCAAAAACATGGGAAAAATATTATGAATAAACCATTTCAGCAGGTCAATAGAAGAGAGAGGGAACAGAAAAGGAAAGCAAAAAAATAGTAGACGACGAAAGAACACCATTTCCAAAGTTAGAAGCCTACTTGAACTTGAACCAGAAACTCCCACCATCATTTCCCTTTCTTGGTTTATGTGCCTATTTATTAACTTACTTACATTTCAAGATGTTATTTTAAGGACTCAAACCTGTACTGTTCGGGGACACCTGTTTCTCCCTGAAACACTGTTGGGAGATAGATTCTAAGGGACAATTTATTTATTCCAGTTGTCAGGCTTAGAACAAGAGATCCAAACACAGATTTTTCAGACTTCTCTATTAGTTTTCCCTGGTTTTATAAAATACGTAATGTCTTTATTAATACTTTCGGCACATACAATGGGTGCAAGTTAGCAAAACCCCAGGAAGGCTGTGGAAGCCTTCTCCGAGGCTGCAGGTATGGAGATGAGCGTAGTTTCCCAGCAGGAGCTGGGGAAGGGCTCCAACATAGAGCACATGAGGTTCGACAGCTGTTAACGGACACGGACAGCTCTCGACACCTCGCTCACCAATGGCTAAAACTCCCCGCAACTGGGTTACTCAAATTGAGGTTTTTGTGCTCCTAAGCTCCTCAGCCTGTCCTGGATAGGTTTCTTATTTGAAGACCAAAAAAAAAAAATTTCAGTTAAATCTGATCCAGTCCATTATTTTTAGGCAGCTACCTTTGGAGGCCAGCGGATGACAACAGAATGGAAAATTCCTTTCCTTCTGCAGCTCTGCAGGTGCACTTGCATCATGAAGGAGCTTCTGAATAAAGCAAATTGTACATATTACTACTGTCTTCAAAACAGCTTATGAACTTTTCAGTCCATTGTGATCACAGTTCCCTGTATTAGAAGGGAGCCTATGCCCTTAAATCTTAACTCTGTGAACTCTTTCCTTTAAAGTACCCAACATGAGAACTTTTTCAGGAACAGGAAAGTCTGAACTCTAATGAGATCCTGTCTGACAACTGTAGAATAAAAACTTCTATTATATGTACTACAGAGATTGGAAACACATTCGCTATACCTCTCATTTTTCTTTAC
The DNA here is from genome assembly GCA_030449065.1 of Oceanodroma leucorhoa. Lineage (NCBI taxonomy): Eukaryota > Metazoa > Chordata > Aves > Procellariiformes > Oceanodroma > Oceanodroma leucorhoa. The sequence goes on along the minus strand of JASVER010000074.1, from coordinate 1,155,223 downwards.
GATCCTCTCAGTCCCTTAACTAGAGTACAATGTCCCTGACTTGAATTTATATTGTGCTTTTCAAGATGCAACAAGCAGCAGATTGCAGAACCTAATCGCTTAAGGAAAGATAACTTCATGGTGAGACAGACTATTGTGAACTAGACTAAACAAAGCAATATATTAATGCCTGCAGTAATAAATATATAAATATGGACAAAGTGACACTTATTCATACTCTTGCTTCTTTGAAAATCAACCAATTGACTGACTGAGCAGCAAACAAAAGAAATTCATTCTGGAGTATCCAGCATTAAGCAGATTTTCTGCTGTGTAGCAAAATGACTGAAGGTTAAACGTATTCCAGAAGGTAGGATCGAAGTATCAGAGTCTCTGTGTATAGGAGAGAAAGGGAGGCAATGCACAACAATATGACACAAATCTCGGTATCCTGACTGTATATCCTCTGCTATCCTGCACAACAAATTTAAGTGTACAGGACGGGAAATAAAACACGGGGCCTAAACTTGGAAGCCTACCTCAGGAGATCAGTGCAACAGGGTTCAGGGTTCGAGAGTTTCCTAAAGCTCTGCTAAAGCTGGAAAGGAAGTAAAATTTCCGTTCCCAAATGAACGGGATGTCAGCTATTGCTATTTCAGAACCATGGAAATAGCTTTATTGATTTTAATTTTAAGGTTTAGAAACTGTGGCCTTCATAAACACATAAACATTAAGTTCAGGTGCAGAACGATACCAAGATCCTAAGGCAGAATACAAGCTTGTAAGACTTGTCTGTGAATTGTGGCCAGAAATTCAGGCTAAATTTTGAAAGCAAGACAATGCCAGTGTTGTGGGGTTTTTTTGTTTGTTGGGTGGGGTTTTTTTGTTTGTTTGTTTGCTTTGTTTTTTTCCCCCAAGAGGACAAGAGGAACAGCTGCTGAAGTATGTATCGCAGCTATGTGCCGCGTGATACTGCTCACCCTCCTCGTGAGCACGGCACCTCTGTCTCTGTTTAGATCGAGCTATCTGGCCAAGCAACATGAAGCCTCATTAGAACTCCACTTCTGCTGAAAGTGGTGCACAGGTCACGTTACTGGTATGTTATCAATTGCCCCCACCTCTTTATTTGGATAGTGTCATCAGTGTTTGAACTGAAGATGAAGTAATCTTAACTACTGACAAAGGTGAACTGAAGATTTAGTTACAGTATCATGGAGAACTACTACAGGCTTATGAGTGGAACCAGCACATCAGCCCTCATTGGCAAATGGCATTTGAAGCCCTTTAGCTATGTCCAATAACCATAATATTGTGTAGATATGTGGTACGCTCTGTTGAAGGACACTGAACATATTTACACACAAGTGTCTTGCAGCTCAAAGCATTCTTGTGGTTAGCAGATATCACAGCTATTACTGCCATCCTACAATTCAGAAAAGTGAAAAAAAAAGAAATAAGAAGACTAACAGATATCCCCAATGTCCCAAGAGTCCCAAAACAAGGAACAGCACTCAAGTCGTCCTCTTCTTCTTTGGTCATTATCATTTCTTGCAACAGCACCCTGCGAGACAATGCTTCCTTCTACCCTTCACTACTGCATATATCACTTCAAAATTTTTTCTTTCAGAAGAGAGAATTCTGGTTTCATCACAATATTCTGTTTTATAATACTGGAAATATATCTCAAAACAACTGAGTCTTCATCAGGCCTATCTCAGGTTGTGTCTACAGCATTGCATGCTGTACATGAGGATTTCCAGAATGGCAAAAGAATTCACTATTAGTTTTTTAATTTTTAATTTTTTTTTTAAAATTTTTTTTTTAGTAATACATGTCCTCCTAAGCCCATTGCATGCTTTCATCACTTCTGACCTATGCAGGTTAAGCACCTGAATACAAAAGCACAGTGTAACCAAGAGGTATATTCTCTCAAAATGCTCCTCTAAAAAATCACAGTATTTTTTTTAAAATAAATATTCTACCTCCCTTTATTTTTGCTTTTTTGTAGGGAAAGCCATTTGATGAAAAAACTACATGTGCCATACAATATCTCCTAAAACTAAATTTTAATTAGTGTATTAAATAATGGCTACAGTCCAACAGGAAAAGGGCTTGCATGGCAGTTTAATTGACAGAGTATCTGAAGTGCCCTTGAAAATTATTTAAAAGTTTATTACAGTCCTGGAGGTCAAGAATGAAAGGCTTCAAACAGCAGTTCTGCTGAGGTCCTTCTCTGACCCAGATGCTGTATCTTTGATGTTCCTATTAATTAAAAAATTTAACTTAACACACAGACACCTTCAAAAACTCTCCTCTTTTGAAAATTTGCAGTCGTTCATGTACCGTAGAGCTCAATAGTATTTGAATCTCCGACTGGAACATAAATCTGTGATGAAGCATAATTACTTTAAACCACATAACCTACAAGATGCCACAAGCTACGGGAGAACACACTTTAAATGTCACTAATTTAATATTCAAGCTGTAAAGAAGTGAAATATGTTGAAAACAAGTATAAAGTGACACAAGTATTTTATATATTTATGAAATACCTCACAATGTATTTACGGCATTCCTTTCTCATGAACATTGTCACTGTAATGAATTTTGCATGATAATATCTGCTAAATAAATAGTTATTGCTGTACTTAGTAGTAAAGTTTGCAAAAATTAAATCACTTGTGAGAAAGGGAGTATGCTTTCTACATTGGCATTGCCTCCATCAGATGTCTTGGGATACAGTTCATACATTAGAAGCATTCTAGCGTACAAATTTGTGTAGAAAATAAAAAATGTCTTCATACTGAATGGGAAACCTAAATTTTCATTCTGCCAGAGGACAGAGAATACCTTAATGACTCTACCATATACACAAAATTATCAGCATGGCAGGCTGACAAAAAAGAGGTTAACTGACAGATACAATAGCTTCACCTTAACCCAGATGTCAGGAAACATGTCATTATTGATATTCAAAGCTGGAACAGAACAGTTAAAAGTGAGTCACATAAAGCTGAATAGGCAGCTATTTAAAATATCACGTGTGCAAGAATAAATTCATGGCTCACCTTATCTTAGAAAAAATGAGGTCTTTTTTGTTTTGTTTTTATTTCAGAGCTTATAATTCTGTTAAATATCTTCTCTCTATGGCTTTGGACGATTCTACAATACCCACGTGGTCTAAGATAAACTGACCAATTTTTCTCTGAGTTTTCTGCATTAAACCAACAGAATTATTCAAAGTCTTCAGAAAACCTGAGCTCAGAATTCAGCCTAACTGATCTCACTGTTCTATATGAATATAATCTCCAATTCAATCCAACATGAAGCACAGTTTAAACATGTTGATGACAGTTGGTCAGAAAATGTACATGGTGAGAAACAAATCTGCATGCTTCGCTTCCTTGATTTTCAAGAATGCAGAGCATTTAACTCATGTTTTAATTATGACAAAATAAGATAAATGTTTAAACGGAAATGAAGGACGACACATACAAACTCCGGTTTTAATTCATTTCTCCTCTTCCACACACATATCAGGTATTCTTAAAAGGACTTATGAACTGTCAAAGTAAGGCTCATCCTCATATTACTTTCACAGCACATATTTTTATATCTACATAAAAACCCAGAAAGGTACATGATCACCATTACATATGAGAATCATAAGGCATGCCATTACAGAGGATCATGTTATGGATCACAGGACCTGCTCACACACACAGAGTATCCATACTGATTCTCTTATTAAATTTATCTAGTTTCTCATATTTCCAGCAAAAATACAATTATAGACATTTTAGGAGAATTCACTTTGAAATAAATTAGTCTCTTGCTAATATCAGTGAAAGGAATATGAATGGTGAAAGGATATCTACCCTTAGCCTGAAAACAGCTATTGGCCGTAAACTCCACACACTGGAATTATGATACGAATTAGTATCTTGAAGACATGTTAGAAACCTTTCTTCACTTTCCTTAGAACAGAGTTATAAATCTGGTCTCCTCAGTGGAGGTGAATAATTTACAGTTCCCCACCCCTAACTTGATAATGAAAATGAGTCCAATTTGAACTTTTAGCTCTTTGACATTGGAGAATATATAATGCAGAATTAGAATGTAATATAAATGCAGGCTGGATCAACCTATTAATCATTTTGTGATCTTAGTAAAAAAAAACTATTAAGAAAATTGGTCATTCAAATGAATCATTACATTTCAACAAATGTTAGCTTTTGTATTCTTCATTTAAGAGGAATCCGTACTTTTACCAGAAGTACTTGTCCTGAGACACCTTTTTTCTAAAACAATAGGCTGCAGTAACTCCTAAAACAAATTTGTCCCCACAAACTTAAATAACAAAGATAATTTTTAACCCAGAAAAGTCTCAAGCATTTCTTGTAAAAAAAATAAAATCCTTAAAATTCTTTTCCACTTTTGTAACCGCATGTATCTTTATTACAACTGCATATAAAACTTTATAGAAGGGCAACAATGCAATAACAGCAAGTCTGTCATAGCTAATACTGAGGTAGCAAGATGACTCGATACGTAGATTAAAATGACGAATTATGACGCTTGCATCCCTTGGTAATGACACAGAATGATTTCTACTGTCAAGATCATGAAATTCATCGCAGTCTTCACTACAATTCACATCCCAGTTGAATTTGAATTCATAACAAAAGGGATAACAAGGTCAATGTACCAAGCTAGACAAAAAAGAAGATGCCTGAACAGACACTGAATATTCTATTTCAAGCATCCATCCTTGACAAGCAAGCTGCAATTAAGATAAGATTTACTTTTATGCATCAAGTCCTTTAGTTTGATCTGTATAGCTGCACGCACTTTCCCCTATTGTTTGAAGCATCATTTCAGAATGTTCAGCACAAAAATACATAAAACACTATCAGAAAATGCAGTTGTTTCATTCTGTCACAGAGCTGGTCTGAACCGAGGATAGAGAGGACGGTCTGCGCAGCAGTACACTCAGCTAGAGTTCAAGACTCCCAGCTTTATTTCCCAACTCCCTGACAGCCTTACACAGCCTTGGACAAATCTCTTCCCATATCTCTGTCGCCCTCTCCAGTCTATAATGCAAGTGTTCATAATAATGGCATTAAAGTGATACTAAAGGAAGAAAAGTTATTCATTAATTTTGATGCTATTTAACTACCACACAATGGGGACTACTATCACCCAACATAAGGGCATTTCTTATTTATGCAAACCCCAGCATTCCAGTAGAGTTAGTTATTCAGCAAGTGCCCCATCTCCTTGTTTCTAACCCTATTGAGAAACCAATACATTTGTATTATATCTGCCCACGGAGCTTTCCTGTGTCATTGTAATGGAAGAAAATCATACAACATGAGTTCAAATATAGGCTTAAAAAACCTAACCCAAACCAGCAAAAGGGTCACACTGCCTAGTATAAGTAAATCTAGACTTTAAATACATGGATATACCAAAGATTCATAGAATCCTGTAGATTGGAAAAGAACTCCAGAGGTCATCTAGTCCAACCCGCTGCTCAAAGCAGGTCCAAATACAGCAGGATGCTCAGGACACCTTCCAGTGGAGCTCTGAGTTTCTTCAAGGACGGCTAATGAGGTACCTCTCTCGGCAACCTGTTCCAGTACTTGACTACCCTCATAGTAAAAACTTCTTCCTTGCATTGAATTGGAATTTCACATGTTGCAGTTTGCATCTATTGCCTCTTGTCCTATGGCTTTACAGGTCTGAGAAGAGGTTTTCCCCCCTCACTCTTCCATTAGGTAGTTGTGAAAAGAAGTAAGGTCTTCTGCCTTGGTTATAGATAGCATCTCAGTTACATGAATAGTGATCAGATCGGTGGGACTTCCACAGTCTGTCCTTTGCCTTTTGCCTTAAACAGAGTCTGAAGTTAGAGCTTCAGTTGAATGATATGTCACTCTGTCACTGAGTCACATTAGCTACCAGGCCTGCTAACAAAAAGGATTACGTATCTTTAAAAGGGATGGCTCTTGCTCCCGCATCTCTGATACTAATTTTCTCCTTCATGTGTCAGATTTTTCACAGCCATGTGTCAGGTAAGTCATTGGTTGATGTACTCTCAAATATCCACAGTTATGACAGGAACTCAACATGGTACAAAAATATATGATCTTTATAAAACAAGAAAAAGGCAGAAATTGGCAGAACATGGAAGACTAGGAACAGTTTCTGTGCTATACCAGCTGATAATAGGGCAGAAAATAAGGCTCTAAGCCATTATTTGTTCAACGTCTGTAACACAGGAGTATGGCTCAAGGAACACCTCGTGAGACAGAGATAAATATCAAGGTAACATAACTGTTGTATTGCTGTCCAGCATTGTACGCGTGACTGATCATTTCTCTCTTGAAAAACATTACCAGGATTGAAATCTAGCTCCTTCCCCTTCCTCCTCCTCCTCATTATCTGAATACTGTGCCATCGGACCAGTAGCAGCAAACACGTATTCTTGGTATGTAAGAGGCCAGAAAGGAGAACAACGGATTCCCAGAAGGGTTCACAGAATAGCAACGTAATAACCACATAAATGATTAAGGGGATTGAACTGAAAACCACCACCTAGAAATTGGAAATCTGTGATGCCTGGCAAGTTGTAAGAGAAAATCGTGTCCTCTTTGTATGATGTGAACGAACATCAAATGCATGTATGAAGTGAGCATCAGTACTAAAGAGCAACCTTTCAGGGATGATAAAACCAAGAACTTAAAGAATACAACTAGCTAATAATGTGTAGGGTTTAAAATACCTATTTTTTCTTTACTATCTGAATAGCCACTCCTTCCTTTAAAGGAGTATTTTTTGTTTTGGTTTGGTTTTTGGGGATTTTTTTTTGTGGTTGGATTTTTCCCCCCAGTTCCTACATTAAAAACACTTCAGCCCATTGCCGCTTAAGTTAGGTAAGAACAAGAGATAGTAATCAGATAAAGATCTAGCACTCAGATTTTTAACAGCCTAAAAATGTTTAGAGATGCCGGATATTTTTACACAGACGCATTCTCTCTTGTATATTACAACTGAGAGAGCATGAGAGAGAACGACCACTTAGGTCATTAGAGCAACATTTTCTACTCACCTAACTGTCTTCGGAGCCTAAGTTTCATTGATTTTCCATGGGACTTATCTTCCTCAGTCACTCCAGGGCTTTTGAAGACGTCATCATCAAGCAGTAATCTAATCTTTTTTTTCATCAATTGCTACCAGCCCTGACTAGTGGAAGTCAAAACCATCCCACTTGCCGGCTTAAAATAAATACTTGAAACTAAACCATGCAATAAAATTTTGATTTGCTATAAACAATATTGACAGAAGACCACAAAAACCCACCTTGGAAAGCTGATGGGTGTTGCTCAGTGAAGAGAAACAGATTAAAATAGTCAGAAAGGTGAATCCCCATTAGTCATCCAGGCTGTGAACAACACATAAAGCTCCATTTTGCCATACTTCTTTCTTTTAATAAACTACTATCTTCAAGGATTGAGGTGGTTCAGGACAATTAAACTGCCATCTCAGGTAGGCTAACTTGGCACAAAATTTTAGTCATGCGGCTAGATCTGATCTATTCCAATCTATTACAGTCTGATGAACTGTGTGTAGTATGACAGTGAGTAAAAATCCCCTTACTATGCTGCTAAAAATACCAGTACCGTGTTAGAGATAAGCATTTAAGCCACAGGAAGAAACAACAGAAAAAGAGAAAGTTAATAAAATGTGCATTTCTCTATTTCTTGTGTTTTGGGGAAAATTTGCAGCAGCCCAAATTCCTTTTTACGTACATCTCAGACATTATAGAGCAACTTATTTTTGAAAGATGTTTTCTACATTTGAATAAAACCAGCAGACAAATGTGATTGAGAACTTATTCCCAATATAATCAGTAAGATACAGAAATAAAGGCAAATTCCAGAATTTTTCAATACTCAACTCTAATTTTCATCTCCATAAATTGCAGACCAACTCCCCGCTTGTGTGGGCTAGTAATGGTTCTCCCTTGGGTTATTATACACTCACTTAATGCTTCTGAGGCCAGACGTGCCCTAGCCATACCTCCTCTCTCATTATTGTCCTCTTTCGAGAAGTGGGAGGTATTCAGTATGTACCAGCAACCTGTTCACCAGAAATTTTGAAGGATTTTTTTTTTTCCTGGAGGACCTTTCAGCCCTGTCCACGCTCCTGCATTTTGTGAAAACATTTTTTGTTTTATTTTGACTTGGGTATTTTGACAATCTCGGAAAACAAAACCAGCACTGTATTTTTTAAAAGTAGACTTGAATTAACATATCTGCAGCACAGAATTAATTTCAGTGATTATTCCTTGAATATCATGTTTAAGGTCATCCTACCCCCAAAAAGGGAGAAGTGTATGACTACACAGCATAAATGTAGCAATTTCTCAGAGACCTCCAGTTGCAAGATAAGCTTATATTCCTTATATTTCTGCAACATACTGCTCTCTTGTAGGTCAGTATAAGGGGATAAGGAGGTAATTATCCTGCATCCTTCTCACCCACTTGGTAATAATTTCTTCCCTTTATCCCCTTTCTACACTTGTCAGCATATCTAGTGATAGACAAATGCTACTTCCTAGTGAATCCTGAATATTATTCCTACCTATTTTACAAAAGCATAATAACAATATTACGAGGAACATTACGAGGAATATTATTAGGTGGTTTAAGACCTCCGCACTTGGCCAGATTTCAACTATGAAAGGAGAGAGTGTCCATTTGACATTTATACAGAAGCTTTTGTGATGAGTCTGCATCAAAAAATCATGCTTGTAGAATTACTCTTTCAAATTTGCTTTTGCAATAAAGTTGTTTGATATGTATTTCAAGCTGATGAGACCCAAAACCAATTGCCAGTTGCTAGCTGATTTTTGGAGCTTCATTTCAGCTGTGTTAGCTCCTGTTTATTAAATTTAAGATATGTATTTTTTATTTTTAAACAGCACTTTGTAGTTTTTTCCATTGCTGGCAATTAATTTGTTCAGTGAAGAAAAAAAGAATACTTTCATGTATTGCTCTGTTTTTTAATTCTCTGCTGATGTGTGATTAAGTATTCTCTTTCACACAGAACAAAGAGACTTGTTTCTCTGTTATTTTCTTCTCTTTTGTTTTAGGAAGTACAGATGAATCCATTTTATCTTAATTTGATATTTCTAGTAAAAATTAAACTGATGATTTACTTTATGAAGCTTTTTAAAGTGTTATTTTTTTTCCCAAAGTTATAGATAAGCTGAGAATTGCGTATTTCACATAGAACTTTTTTGCATGACTGTGATAAATACTGTGAAAGGAAAGTTACTGTAGAAAGTATAGACATAGGTTGATATGAAGGTTTAAGTCTTAAGTCCAAAAGCACTTCATATTCCACAAGGACCTGCCAGTCAGGTCACCTTAGATATTTTCACTCTCAACCTTTTCCAGAAGTCAAAAACTATTTTACAGAAAGGAAGGAACCACATAGTTAAATGACTTATTTTATGTTTAACATAGCAGAGAAGAAAAAAGCAGTTGGATCTAGTTTATATTAGAAAAGATGAAACAGAGTTCTCATCCTGATCCCACATTTCAAGGTATGAAAATTCATATAAAATTGAACTTACAGTACTTAAAAATGATAGATGTCAATTTAAGAAACAGGCTGAATAAGCTCAATGAACTGATTGTCATGATTTGAATTCAAGCAACCAAAAAATAATTGTGATAACTGAAGAACAGAAGAAATCAAGACTGGAAAAATTCAGATGTCAGGTTATGGTCTGGTCTTACAAAAAAAGAAAAAGAAGGGCAATATTGGAGAGAAGACATACTATTGCAAGGTTACTAAAATGACAATCAGATATTGAAAAGACTAGGTTATGTTCGGCAGCATTAACATTTACAACAGACTGCATCCCCAAACCCATGTTTATCCAGGCATTTATCATATTTTACTCCTGTTTGGAGAGGCAGAGGGGAGGAAGTATTTTAAGGAACAAAGACTTTCTGGGAGCAAGAGAAGAATCATTTTATATGGAGTTAAGATGCATATTGGCCAAAAAAGGCTAGCTCAAAAATGTCAAATGCTTATGCTAGATAGGTTATGTATGACAGACAAATCTTCCAGGATGAGAAGACAAACAAGTGCAATAGTGGTCATAGAATGTATGTTGAGAACGGCTTTGGAAATACTGCAAAGCCACGATCGATTCCCATAAAATCCTTAAGATGCAGTCCTTTATAATGGTGGCAATTAAACAGAAGCAACTCTAAGTGACTGACTAAATGAGTTTGATGAAATACAACCTAATATAACTTTTTAAAAGCAAATATGTATCACTGGATTTAATAAGCACCAACATAACTTATTTTATAAAGCAAAATGTTGTAAAATGCTAATACAGGTAGACAAGTAGGGAATTACCTTTTCAATATTTTTTTATTCATTTGCTCCAACTGTACAAAGAAAATAAGCTTTACGTAAAGCAAAATCTAGCAATCTACACATCAAGGCATACTTCCGCTCACATCTGGATACCTTCAATTACATTAGATGGTCTCATTTTAAGAAAAGTACTAAATACCCTACAATTCCTACTTTGCTAAATCATTACAACAATAATTCACTTGTGTTGCAATTGGAAACCTGACTATATTATTCTTCCATTTTAATAAGCTTTACAAATGAAAATCTATTATGCCTAAACAGCCTGTATAAAAAAAATAAATGAAAAAATCTGAGGATATTAGAAAGCATTGCTTCCTTTAAAAGCCCAAAGGCTTTAGAAAACATTTAATAGTGCTTGATAAAGTGATTCATTCTCTTTCCATTCCTCAGCCATTGGCTCTATAATAGAGATGAATTCCTATAGAAGTGGTCCATAGGACGGGTCTGCCTACCCCGAATGCCGCGATGTCCCTCTTTGTTGGGCATCCTAGGACAGATGGCTCTGCACACAGTCTCTTTCATAAAGTGTATGGCAATGCCAAAAAATCAGTTGCTACGCAACCTCAGTATCCCTTCACACCAACAGAAGAAGGTGATGTATAAGCTCGAAAAAGCTAGTTGTTTAGGGCAAAGAGCCTGCAAAGATGTTACAATTCCCGGCTTTCTCACAGGTCCCCATCAGCATAACCTGCCGTGGCCGAAATGGAGCGCTGCGGCGACGGGCTACCCCTGCCCGCTGACCTGAACGGAGGCCAGCCTAAGCCCAGCGTGGGGGCTGGCAGCCTGACAGGCGAGCAGCAAGGAATCCTGCGACAAGGGGTCGGCCGGTGGATCTCCACACGCTAAAAGAATGATCGTGTTTATTTCTCAGAGGAGCACTGGACAGTGAGACGTCTTCAACAAGAGGAGTAGAGACTACAGTATCCTACAAAGTGACACCAGTGTTTGCCTCCCTCCCTCAGGTTGTGGAGGTGGTGAAGAGATGACACCGCTGGAGGTGTAAATGATTTAACTGCTACGTAATTATATGAAGAGGGGACTACGACCTTTATTTTGCTAACTGTCTATTAGAAGAACTTCTCTAATTTTGACTGGGACAAATTAGACAATTTCCAGAAATAGTTCTTGACCTTGAGCACATAAACCTTGAAGGCAACTATCGCACAGCAAATAATTAACTGATATATTACCAGATCATACCATAGCGTCCTTTAACAAGACGACATTCTACATATTCAAGCAGTGAATTCCTATTTTCCAAGTCTGAGTTCTGCACAGATAAAAGTGAACATTAATAAGGGAACTAAAACCAGAGGCTCAAGTATCTGAACCATGAAGAAGAGAATCATTTAAATTGTTTCAATCTTTTGTTTCTGGCACCATGCCGTCTAGTCCTATAAAGCTGTAATTGAAACCATGCGGTGTGTGTAGTGGGTTCATTACTGGCTCTGACTGAGTCGTCTCATGTGCTAACCATGTACTGATTTTTTTGCATCCTTAGGGTCAAGAACTCTTCACCTACATATTTGTTAGCACATATGGGTTCTTATTCCTTCTAGGAAATTAAAACTATCTAATATTTAAGAGCCACAAATTGATTTCTGAGTCCAACTCCCATGTGATACTGAATGGCATGTCTAAGCATCCGTAAAATAAATCATCTGTGAAGATATTATATTCATAGACCTAAAATATAACAACGGTTTAAATAATTGATTTGTAATACTTTGCTATATGACAAATACTCAGTTTACTGCAAATCCTTATTTGCTGAGTAATAGCTTTCCACTGCTAAGAAGAATGCATCCATTTTAGAATGAAGTACCTTGCCTAGAAATAATTAATATATGATTTTAATATTAAGTATAATTTTAATTATGTCTGGAGGAGATACCATCTAAGTATCTCCTCTAATATGCCCTGAAATGAAAGCCATATATTTTACACAACATATAAAATTAAAGTCTGATAATGATACTTTTGTAGAATTTAACACAATCGTATCTATTTCATTAGACTTTACTCATTAGCTTAGAACTGTTATAAAATTAAACTTTAATTCAGGAACTACAGGTAAAAAGTCTGTTACTGTTCAATATACTCCTTGTCCTCTGAATTAAGGCAATGCCAAGTAAGCTGAAGCAACAGAAAAATACAAAGATACAGGTCTCTGCAGTGCAAGAAAGCTGTAAATTTTGACCTGAGAACAGCGAGAGGTTTTCAGAACAAGTACTATACTTTCAGGCTCAAATCTTGCTTTTTTTCGGAAGTATAAACAATAAAAATATTTCACACAATTGATGCATTTACTACTACTCTTAAACATTAGGCATTTAAACTTAATTTACTATCATATGTAAGATATAGTAAGATTTTGTAATGCTTTCATAAAAAGTTCAAAACAAGAGGAGGAAGTAAAATCATATCGTCAAAGGTCTGTCCTTATTCCCTGCCTAGAACATTTTTAATCTTTAACATCAAATGGGCTTGTGTTATCATGCAAATAAACTAAATCTATGGTGAATGCAAGAAGAAAAATCCAAAGAAAATCAAGCACCCCTTTTTAGTTTTACAAAACTATCACAAGATATTCTGAGAGGGGGGGAAAGATATATAGGGAAAGAAGAATTCCTAGATTGTTTCTATTCCATCCCAAGGTTAAGATTTCACCTTTGTTCTTTTGAATGGTGTTAGCCATTTCATCAGCCTATGAAACCATAAGCACTTAACTTTTATATTTCAAGCTCTAATAATCCATGGCTGCCCTGGGAATTCATAGGGGGAATAAGTTAAGCACTTCAACTTAGGAAGCAATATTATTAACGTGAGGTATTTCAGCTTGTATTTATTTGTGGGTACGAACCTGGGCTGTGTTGTCTGTGAAACTACTTTATTTAGATATAAATGGAAATCACTGCAATTCTTAAATAAAAATGTATTGTTCTTTCGCACTATACAGGAGTTGATCGCATTCACGTCTGTACATGTCTGACCAAGAAGCTTCTTTGATGAAGGAGCTGATCTAAGCATAGCTGTTTTGCTGCTTATAGGTACAAGTATTCTCGTAACAAGTAAAGATAGGAATATTTTAAAACTAAGATGGTGGCTTTAAAAAAAGTACCCATTTTATTTACACTGAATAAAAGCTAAGCTATAGCACACGATTAGTGTAACATTTAAAAAGATTCCGTGCAAACAGTCAGCGACTTGTAGATTTCCTCAGCGTGATCCATTTCCTTCTGTAGCTTAGCAACATTAAGACTATAACAAACAAAAATTAATTGTGCCAGTGCTAATTTCCATATGTGATGCTCATTCAAGTGCACTGGAACCATTTACATTTTAACCTGCAACATACCCTACATCACATGCATACAATAATAAATTATTACAATGCAGCTCAGGGAAGCGTAGTGTTGTTGTGTTGCAGGTAGGTAGGAATTTTACCGAATCAGTAATGTTGACTGTCAGTGGGAGCCAGTGCAGCTGAAGCAGATGTTTCGTGTTGATAAGCAGAGACTGGAAAAGAAATTTCTAAGCCACTTTTTCTTTTTTCTTCATTTTCTCTACCATACTTGGCAATAACTAATCTAGTACATTTGCCATGTGCAGCCACTCTACTTAGTGTAGACTTCCTCATCTCTTTCCATAAATCCAAATTAGCATTAGTCATGCTAAATCATAAACCTCCTCCTTTCAAAGCTCCTTCTCACTCCTCCAATTGGGAACTCTCTCTTGCTATCAGATAGGGGTATTTAACTTTCTTTTGGTTATCCTTTCTTAGGGATTTAAGAGGGAAAGACTCAGCCTATGTCAACACTATTTATCAACACAGCTATAAAAATTCACGTACAATGGGAATCTACAATCTAAGGCATACATTATCTTATTGCTAAGACATTTGAATTACAAAATGCAAATTTCAGTACAATTCTATAAAATTGTAATTATACCCTGCCATATTCACAGTATTTGCTAAATCCACCACAGCATGAGTAGTCAAAACTAAAGACTAGCATTACAAGCCAGAAGTAAGGTAACTGAAACCTCATTCTGAAACTAAGCAAAACAGGTACGTCAGTACAAAAGCTACCCTAGATTTATAGAATAGTTTATATTGGATGAGACCTCTGGAGGTCATCTAGTCCAACCCCCCCAGCTCAAAGCAGATCCAATATGACCTGGCTGCTCAAGACCCTGCCCAGTCAAGTTCTCAATATCTCCAAGGATGGAGACTCCATATCCCCTCTGGGCCCTTATTCCAGCGTTTGACCATGTTGAACACAATTCATCCTATATCAATTGAAATGTCTTGTGTTTCAACCTGTGTCTGTTGCACCTTGTCCCGTAGCTGTGTAACCTGAAGAACAGCCTGGCCTCATCTTCTCTACACCCTTCCACTTGACAGCGGTGGACAGCCACATATGTCAGGGAGGCGTGGGAGGTATCCATGCCGGCCCTGCGTGTTCTTGCCTGGTGTTTTGTCATTTGAGAGCAGGAGTGGATGGACTGAAATAGGTTAATCACTTATCCAACACCATCCCTTAAGAAATAATGCAGTCTATGCTGAAATGGTCTCAGATTCCAGGCCTGCTTATGGAGTCCCTTCTATAAAGCTTTCTTTCCTTCTATAAAACTTTCCATACTGCCCTTATGGCATATCTTTGGATATCCACACAGGTTACAGCTGTCCTCAGCAGTGTAATTCCAACACTTCTCTCCACTTTTCTCTGACCATTATTTAGATTTGGGAATAAACTCCTCCTTGTAGGTGACATCCCAAACATCAACCTAAAGGACAAATTATTTTCTGAGTATCTCTGCAGTTTTCCTCTCCTTCCCCACAAGGAAGGGCCACGTTAGCTGTACAGCCCAAACTTTGGGAAGTCAACTGAGCTATGTGCAGCTTTAGGAACTGGGTATCAGCCTGAATTTCAAGGGGAGACAACCTTTTCCCTTACAAATTAGTTTATAAATTAGATAACAGTTTACAAATAGAGAACTACGTTGGAATGCATTCTGGAAGATGTGAACACACCACTCGATCTTAATGCAACCTGAGTTACAATAAAAAAAAAATGCACGGCAGTCTAACAATAAGATAAATTATACCTTCCTCAGTGGTTAAAAAAATTGAGGTGGAAAAAATAATAAAAATCTATAAAACACACTCTGGAATTTATTGTCCTTTAAAAGCTCTATAATATTAGTTGCAATCACATCCCTACTAATTAAATATATATTAGGCTACAGAAATCAATGTAGTTAAAGAAAGTAAATCAAAGGCAGAATGTAGCTTACCGATTACAGTGAAAACAGCTTACTAAAAATGTAAGGACTGTGAGGCTTTTCAAGATATTTCCTTATCATTAGGCTGCTAGTTTTGTGAAGTCAGAAAATATTTAACATTTATTAAAATCTAGTTGTAGAGGAATGTTAATATGTAAAATTTTATTTTAAGAAGTACAATTTATTTAGTTAATTGAATTACTAGGATAAAAATGACAGATGTTAGAGGACATCAGGGATGAATTTTTAACACTAAGCTAAATACTGAAAAAAATTTTCTATAAGCCATTATCTAATCACATAATCTACATTACCAAAATCTTCAAGAGTAATGCAGGTAAAAGGTGGCTATTGTTTCAAATTTCCAGAGGTCTTCATCACCGTCATTGTAACTGTGCAGCCTTTTGCCAATCATTGATCACGGTAATATCTGCCCACCTTAAAATGGCAATGAGTAAAGACTAGTTGTTCCAAAACTCTGCCTTACGAGTTCCCATCCTACGAGGTTTGCTGTGAAGATCTCCATGCAGGGTCTCCTCCTCTTCCACTGTGAGGTGGATCCAGCCTGTCTGATCCACTAGCTCAGGGGAGATGCCACCCTGAGAGGCAAGTCAGGGGTTGGGATGCTCCAGGGGCTCCCTGGGAGTAAGGGCTCACTGTGACCCAGCAGGCCAGCTGCAGAACCACTGGTCCAGTTCAGCCTCCGCTGGCGAAAGAGTGGGAGCTGAGCGCATGTGTGCAGAGGAGAAAAAAAAGGGGGACCACCGGCTTTGCCCCGTCGGAGAGCTGGGTGAAAAAGGGCAGAGCTTACACAGGGAAGAAGGGCTGCTCGTACAGATCCAAACTGCTTTGGAGCCATGGTTTTGGGGAGATATTCCCTGTTTATGCTATGCAGGGAAGGGGGAAGTTGCTCTGGAACAATGGCACTGGACAAGAGACAGCCCTCTGACAGAGATCCTTCTGGAAAAAAGGAGAATTCACACAAACAGATTTATTCAGGCAAGTCACTGCACACGAACAATTGAAGTATGGGAAAGAACAGGGTAAAATACTCTGAAGCACCTACATGACTTGGCAATCTTCATCTTGGAAACACATCAATTTTAGTGGGAGTCTGAAATTCCTGCCTGCATCTGATGGTATGTAAAAATCTCACTTAAGTCCTGTGAAAATTTTATCTTGATGTAAACCATTAAATCTGAACCAGAAGGTGAGCTTGATTTAGTATCTCCTGGTACAGTACATTTAAAAAAAAAAAAAAAATATATATATATATTTAGCTTACTATGTAACTAACAAAAAGAATGCAACTGGATTTCTTAATTCTTGGACTAAAAACTGTAGCATTGTTAAGACATCCTAGTCACTGATAGACTTCTGTATATATTATTTGTATTTTAAGTGAAAAAATGCAAAACCAAAACAAACAGGCCTCTAGCAATGAAAAACACCATGAACCTGGTGCTGCCTGTCAGACCTGGGCCTGCAGGTATAAGCTGGCATGTTGCAATAACTTTATAATCATGCATAAAAAAGAAGTATCTTTCCATCTGGATGTAAATGAATCATTTAAATGCCATTAAGATTCTAAACTTGGTGATTTCTATATACAAATAAAGCTTCTAATCTCCTTTCCTTTCTTTTCACCGATTCAACCTCAGTGGTATTTATGACTGGTCAAACATTTACGTTTGTTTGAATTAACTAATGGCTTAGGGTTTTGTGAAGGTCACCATCCTGGTTTACACACATGGCTGAATTACACATCTCTACACAGAGCTAAAAGCATCAGATACTAAATTTTGAGTTAAGCATCCTTTCTAGCAGGGACTGCAAATCACCATCTGCAGCAATGCCTTCCTTCAACCCTGACATTGCCCTAAATATCAGACACCACCACCCAGCCATCAAACCCGTGCCCCCTTCTGAAGGTCACTGCTTTCRCATCGTCCGCGTGAGCTCAGCCATCCCGCACAGCTTTCGGGCATGAGCAAAGCCCTGTCCCCAGCAGCACCCTGCGGYAAGCTGGGCTACACCTGCAGCCCTTCGGCAGGCCACTGAAGGGCTCCGGACGCCCTCTCCTTCCACGGAATGAGGCACCCTGTGAAGAAAGGAGCCTGCAAAACGCACTGATCCGACAGGTCCGCTGCTCTGCCTCCACTGCGGGGCATCTAGTCCTACCCACAGAAAACTGAGAATATGAAAAAGACCCTGAGCGTCCATTCAAGCCCACAAATACTTCTAAAACTGCAGGACAGACCTAACGTGAAATGCTTGCTTACTGTCAGAAAAAGTACATCAGTATTAACTATAAAATACTCAGCAATGGCAGCTTCTGTCTTTCCCCCTAAAGCAACTTTGCTATAGCTACTGCTCCCACAGCACACTGCCAAAAAGACAAGAGAGGAGAGAATGAGAAGGAAAGAGAAAGAAGAAAGAAGAGCAAAAATTTAGCCAAACTTGCTTGGCTTAGACACTTAGAAGAGGAAGCAGCCATCTCCCATAACTACACTTGACTGCAACCCATCACAGAAGGAAAACACAACAGGCAAAGAAGCTGCAGCTGTTACTGGAAAAGATGTACGAAGAAATGCTGCCAAATTTACTTCCAAAAGTATCACAAACCTGAACATCCCAGGAACATTGAGTGTCTGCAATACGGCTGTATGTAAAGGAGATAAGAAATGCCATTACATATGTTTATCTGCCTGCATGAAATAAAGGAAAGTGTAAATATTCATTCTCTCTTTCACAAACCAAACAAACAAAAATCCCACAACTTTTCAGCAATTACTGTGAGACCAAAGGAAGAAGTAGCAACAGACTCTGCCTGGGAAGGCTGGCTCTCTTTAGGGAATCTTGTAGGGTGCTGGAAGTTATGCTAAGCTTTTCTTTCAGAGCTCTTTCTGAGCATTATTTAGGTGTAATGTATTAAATGTATAATGGAAATGCAGAGTCATATAAATGTAGGCAAAAAGCAACAAAAAATACGTACATATAAATTGCTTAAGCTGATGCTATTTGAATCGCTAATATTTCAATTATATCTAATAAAAATTAAACAGATACAAGTTTCTCACAGCATGGGGTCGCCAAYGTACTGTGGGCAAAAGCAGATGCATGTTACAACGTATCTGAAGATTTTTAAAAATTTCCTGCATAATTGTACTACAAAGTGTAAGTTTAAAAAATTCTTTGTGATCACGACCAGAAGGGCTAACCTTTCACATATTATCCAGATGCAAGAATATTTTGTTGAATACAGAGTCACCCCGAATGACAGCACTTTGAGATGTAAAACACTGCTGTTCAGCACAGCACAGCATTAAATCTGAACCTTTCAATCATGACTATTTAGCTCTTGACTTTGTTGGCTGCTTCATATAGCTTCTTAGCTGGTTCAACGAGCTGATGTTGGTAACACTAACTCATCTACCCGTGCATAGTCAGCTATTGAGGTGACTGCAACACTGAGGCAGGGTGACAGGTTCAATCATTCGTGGGCAAAAAGAACAAATTTTAAGTCACATTGCTCTCCTTTCCCTCTTCTAAAATGAACAGTAAGGAAGTTGATGAGTTATTTTACCTTTACCAGAAGCCTTAACCACYGTCTAATACTAAGCATGTATCTTGGAGTCTGAGCAGCTGAAGAAAAAAATATATTCACATTATGCTGAATTCTCAAGAAACAAACAACAACATTCATTTTGAGTCATTATTAACGTAACAGCCCGTCAAATGCAAATACTCTGAAGTATGATTCAGTTAACGTTTCAACAATTACAGCTTTTCTTAATAAACACATCCATGCCTTCTACAGATTATAAAAAAAAAAAAAAAAAAAAGAGAAGAAAAAGCAGCTCAGTTCCATCTTAACAAACTTACTGGTTTTTAACAAAGTATAACGTAGCCAAAACAGTGTTTCAAATGAGGATGCATTTGCACCAAGGAAGCTTGAGGAAGCAAAGACACATACTCTGTGCACCCAGGATCATTAACCAGCCTTACCAAACCCGGTAGAATTTCAGCTCAATCTAGTTTGTCATACTTCTTATCAAGATCAATCCCCGTCAGTCCTAAAATGCAGTGTGCTTTCATTACTGAACAGCTCAAGATAAGGTCTCCAGTTTCTGGATTACCAACTGTGCTGTGTGGAGACTGATTCTCACCTTTTTGGCAYTGTGGGCTTTACTGCTTCGGGAGGTACGACGGCGAAGTTAGCTCCCCCTTGGTCAGCCGAGACACCCTGCCGGAAGGCGGCAGGTATGCATCTGTGTGGAGGTGTTACATAGGTACATGTGTATATACCTGCTCTTTTCTCTCTTTGTTCTCAAAGAGTGACTAGAAAGCTGCAWTTGGAAATTCTATAAATAATCTGAGAAATAAAACAAGATTTATTTTTGCTATTTGATGAGTCAGTTGCATACAGACTAGTAGTGATGCTAGCAACACAGGTTATACAGCCGAGTGAGGGATAATAAAACCCGGGAACAACATTCTCTGAAACATTTCAGCTCTGTCACTCAGGAGGGTGACACATTAACTGATGATAAACCAACTCCAGAACGTTTCAGTTTATGGAARTCAATTTAAAATCCTGAAATGTACAACATTTTTGAGCCTTGAGAAAATTAAACTTTGCTTTGGTTTCAAAAGATTTRGCTTTGATACCAGCAAAAGGTAATGTGGTAAATAAATGGAAAAATATGGAGCTATTTTAAGTGCAGCAGCTTCTAGAAGAGGAAATCTTAGCAGAATTGCTATCTCTGGTTGGAAGGCATCAGCCATGGGCTAAGAAGGGAACAATATTTCACAAGCAAGAAGGGAAAGTCACTGCAAACAGACTGGCTTTTCTCACTGCACCTATCTTATCCTGAACTTCTACAATTAATTGAACCCAATTACCCAGGTTTCTATATGAGGGGAAAAAAAAAGAAAAAAAAAAAAAAGAAAAAAAAAGAAAAAAGAAGAAAAAAGCTAGCAGGGGGGTTGAAATGAAGCTGTAATATTTAATTGGTATTAAAACTGAGTTGGGAGCCAATCAATACCCAATAAATTCATTTTGGTGGCGAACTATTTAAGTTACAAACTATTGAAGGATTTCTCTCCTCTAACGAATTGATGTCTCATGCTGTGGAGAATTTCTGCAGTGTTTTATTTAAAAATTCAATTAACCCTTTGATGAATGAAACAGTAATTTGTTGTACTGTTCTGACAGGCAAAGGTGTTATAGACTTAACTAACACATATAACAGRTCTATTTTTAAATTATAAAGAACTTTCCTTTTATTTTGAGAATCAATCACTTTTTTTCCCCATTTTGCCTAATACCGCATCAGTGGTGCTGATGAGGTGACACTAGCTTCAGTAAAGTGAATTAATATCCCTCAGACCCTTGTAAGATCAGCCTTCTCAGCACCAGCTCCAGAGACCCCTGCTTCTCGATCTGCTTGCTTTGTGTAAATAATCCCACTGACACACAGCACAACTTGTGTGGGGAGAGCAGGAATTCAGRCTGCTTTCCTGGTCCAGAAATTGTAAAGACAATTGTTGTTCTCCAAAATACACTGATACAATTGGTGTTAGATTTACAGCAAAAGATAAAATTTCATGCAACCATTGATCAGTACCGTCTGCATAATTGTTGCTAAAAACCTCGGGAGCTTCACCAAATTTTGTATTCACTAGAGGCACTTTATCCTGTACCCCTGCATTTTTGTTATGATAATTTAAAATTGACAACGTTATTCTTCATGACAGAAACAGTTYGTGATATTACATGAATATTAACATTGCAATAAAATATCTGCATTTTGACAAGATAAACCACAAAATTTAAGAAGTTATTAAAATAACCCGAATCAGATTTTTTTCTTAAACAACATAGTACAAAGTTCCCAGTATATCATGAGTTCTTCTTTTAAAATGTACATCGGTTCCTTATCCTTCCTTTTCCCATGTCCTGAAAATAACAACCCTTGCATGTTGGGGGGTGTGTGTGTGTGTGAACATCATTGTAAGCCTTAACAGAATCAGAGAGAGAAGAATGTTTGTCACATATGAAAAGCAGCACCAATAATTATTCAATGAATTTAGAAATCAACTCCAGCAGTGAAGTATATGAGATTCCTGCTGATATTGGTCATCTGAGAAATAATGATTTATTGCTGTTCAGTGCATACTTACTTACGTGGATACAATTTTCCACTAAGAAATCAAAACAAAATAAGAAGCCCAAACATTTGCATGGTTCCTTCAAAGAGACTGAGAAATAAATTGAATACTAACAAGTATGTTTAGCACAGCTGATTTAGTCCATGTCCATGAAGTGTAAAACATGCAAAAAACCCAATGTAGTCTAGTTAACTTTACATACTTTTTKGTAAACGGGTTAAGAAATAAGTACTCTTCTGCACAAAATTACAGGGAGACTCTATAACATTCATTTTTTGAGAACATTCTTAATGCTTGCTATTACTTATTTTAACCTCCATTCACAACTTCATTCATTTGAATGCAGCTACTTCTGATTTATGGAAAGGTAATCAGACTTCACATGTGAAATTTTAAATCAACTCTGATGGCTTAAGAGGGGAAAAAAAAAGGAAAAAAAGAAAAAAAAAAAGTAAAACTTTCAAATCCAGCCTTTCAATTTGTGCCTTCAACTATATACATATTTGATGGCTGGATCTGAAAATGGGTATTAGCATATGCATGAAAAACAGCCAGGTACCACAGTAATATAGAACATAAGAATATGCAGCACTATACMCCACAGACTCATCATAAACAGGATTGGGAGACTGGAGTACTCAAAAGAGAAGTGGAATGCCCCAAAAAAGTATTATTTGATCTTTTTTTTGCAGAGTACTACAAGACCTACGCAGCCATAGACTTAATTCCAGTATGATGTTGTGCATTATGTACAGTTCTAAATCATTAGTAGGGTCAGAAATCTTTGCAATCAGCACCCTAAAAACCAAACAAACACYGCCCCCTCAAAAACCCCATGGTAATAATAATTGAAGAAAGCCTTTCAAGATGTTGAGTGAACATTAAACCAGTTAAAATTAAATGCATTGCTATTGGGAGCAAGAGTTTTGCAGTACCATGAGGTAAGGGTGAAGCGCTGCCGCTGATTGCCYGCACCAGTTCTCTGGGGGCCACATCCATGGGGGGGGAGAGGAGACACATAATTCCTGCTGCTTTCTTCTACACACGAGCGGCTATCACCATATCTGGTTCTCTTCAGTTGCCCCAAAACATATAATCAGTAACTCTAAGGTTCCTGTTTTAACTACAAAATGCATATTTGAACCAATAAAAATAAAGTAAGTTTTCAAGAAAAAAGAAAAGCAATGAGAAGCTGTATTGTTTTCAGTCTGTAATGCTATTTCTGTAATTTTATGTGGTTAACCTACATGGCAATAAAATAACCTTAATTTTTTTTTTTTGAAGCAGATCTTCCTGTTCTTCACTTTGTTTTACAGAAAAAGAAATCCAAAAGCATTGTCTTAATGGCAATGCTTAGATTAAAGAGATTTTTAAAAATAAAACAAAATCCTCTAAACCTTTGCCAGTAGATGTGATTGAACATTCCCGAAGTTGGTAGAATTAACAATTCTAAAAATGTACAGTAATGCCAGATGCTGCAGCCAGTTGTTGTTGACTATTAAAAAAAAAATGTAGATTTGAACATATCCTGACAGTATGATGCTCTCTTACAACTCTCATGTTTCTTACAGAGTTCCAGCTGGGAAATTATAACTGGAAGACATCTGTCCTTATATATCYGATATTCCAAAACTCCGCAAAGGACAAGCTTTTTATCACACTGCTGAGAGCTTTTTGTTGAAAATATAATTTCTCAGATAATCAATTATCTATCCAATTAGATAGCTTTTTGAATAAATCCATCTTTTCAGAAAAGGGAATGACAACTCCTCAGCCTCCCACTAATATCCTACAAATATCCTAATCAGCTTCCTACAGTCATACATGCTCTGTGAAGCAAAAGCCTGATTTGGGTCTCCTTGTAATTGTGAGCCTAACTTCATCTAATAGCTCTTGCTAAGTAATAAGCTTACCAGATATCACACAAAAATTATGGCACCAAGTTGAATACATACTTTGTACTGCTCCTGAATGAATATGAATGCCTGTTTAACTTTACTTAGCACTTGATCCTGATTCCATTCAGCTCACAGAAGAAAAACAGTCCTTGATATTAATGCAGCAGAATCAAGTCGGTAGGCACGTAACCCACTCAATTTCTGCAGAATACTCAGTTAAGAGTATTTAACTCTAGCTGAATAGATGCCTATGCACTCCTAAAATTGGGTTTAAATATTTGAAATTCAAGAGCCAAATATTACATGGTGAAAGATCACTGCCTTCTGATCCAGCCGTCATGCAACTGCTGACAGGCTTGAGTCAAGGAAATCGGATATTCTACTTACGGAGGTGTCTAGGACCTTCCTCTGCAATCACCACGCTGAAGACAGCAGACAGTCTGCACAATGCTAGGGAATGCAAGGCAGGATGAATAAAGCACTTTATGAGCAAGGYAGTGACCTCTAGATGATCTCCAGCCACTCCTTCCAACCTAAAGTGTTCTATGGTTCCCTAACACAGACTTAAGCCCAGGACACCAATTGTCTTTTTAAAACATAAATAAGTAAAAAGATCTAGATAGCTCCTACTACGAGCCCATAAAAGAGAACTGCTTGTTCAAGACTACCTTACAAAGCTAGAGTAGAACTGTGCATTTTGAAATCTGATTTGTTTTATTTATGCAGTCCCCCATAAAACATAATTCTCTGTGAAGTCCCAGGTGCATGAAATTTTTAACTTCCAACTGAGATGCGAACAATCAGGAATGGACTTAGTTCTGCTCACAGTTGTATCCCAGGTTTCCTACCTTTTCCMCTCCTCAGTTAAAACTGCATACATACTTAAGAGAAACTCACAAGTTAAAAGGCTTTTGATGATCATTTTAGCTTTAAAATTCACCAGAAAAGTAGCTTTTCTTCCRTATGATTCCCTTCAAAATCTTCCAGATGTTTTTACTAAATAGAAATCTTGCTAAACATCACAGTCAGATGTTAGTCACTTGTACTCCATCAGTAATTTCACTTTCAACGGTCGAACAGCAAAGTCAACCAATTGCTACTTTGTTCCACTTCCTCAAAACAGATGAAAAAAATATTGCAGTGGTAAGCACAAAATAGAAGCATTTGAATTTTAACTGGAACTAGTAAGGTCAAAATGATCTGTGCATACGCAGCCAAGTCTGGTAACATGGGGTATGAAATGACATTGGGTGACTATTCCAAGAGTTAATGAATACCAAGGGGGACACAAATAAAATTATGTTGATATTTTGATAGAGAATTTGAAAGAGATTAGGCTTGTTGCATGCTCCTGAGGGAACCATGACTAAGATAAGAAGTATGAGCTATGAGACTTCATTTCTGAGAATTACTTAGAAAATAAATAAATAAGCAGCCACAGAAGTTTTGATGACTGGTGTACACAGACTTATACCTGGCTTGCAACCCTTGGGGAAGAGTTAAAAAAGAGAGTCCGAGAAGTAATGGATTTCCAAGCAAAAATAAGATATATTGAAAATAACTGAATAGAAAATACAAAGGGGGGTGGTGGAAATGGAAACGAGATGATTCCAGTGAACTACAGAAAAACAGCAAATTGTAAATAACACATTTAAACCATCATGAAGCCATCATTTAAACCATTCATTGAAGTCCTTGGTATCTAAATGTCATTGTTCTATTTTTAGGTGCCTGGTATTTAACACAAAATATGACCTGTACTAATTGATATTTAACTACTGTATTCAATTTGTAAACATGATATAAAGGAAAAGACGAGATGAATGCTTTATAGACATTAAGAAGACAGTGTCGGCAAGGACAGTGATGAAAATTGGAAGGGTTTAGTTTACATCCTCTGAGATAGCATACTGTACACATCAGTCCCTCAYTGTCTGTTTTACTAATTTGCATGAGCACTATAATTGACAGCTTGTTAACAGCTTATTAGGGACTCTGAAACCCTGTAACAAACACCACACACAAAACAACAGAGTGGACAAAGACTCTAGTCATAAATTCTATTTTAACCATCCCAACTGGAACCCGCAGGTCAAAAGCTGCATCTTGATTGCATAAGAAATAATTATGATTGGGGTGGGGCTAGAAAATCAGCAGATACAGGAGYAAGAGTATAAGAACAGCCACGCCAGGTCAGACAAATGGTCCATCCAGCCTAGTTTCTTGCCTCCAACAGCAGCAGGCACAGTGATAGCTCCTGCACACTCAGCCTCAAGCAATCTGCAGCTCTGGGACTGCCTAAGYCAGGAGTGGTGTTTCATGTTTAATAGCCACTGATGGGTTTTCTTCTGCTATGAATCTCCCTAAATGCATTTTGAACCTCTGTAAAGTCTGAGCACAATTAAATGGTTTAAAATATCTTGCTATTCCAATCTTTCTGTAGATATTAACCGAATGCTCATTTTGTGGGGTAAAATAAATAAACAAACAAACTAATATGTAAGCTGCAACTCTTATTTTTCTGCATTTCTAAATATTATGTAGTTACAACATGGCCTTACCGCAGCCTACGATGGAAAATGTCTATTAGCGTGAATTGCAACATATCACATGAAAGACAATAACAGCATCATAACACATAGAGAAAGCTATTTGTATTTTCTGGTGAGGGAGTACAAAGCTACTGAATGTTGTCCTTACTTATCTTAGGATGAAAGCCTTATTATAAGCTCATTTCAGTTGAACAAATCTCTCTGGGCTCCCTGCTGAGCAAGGCATTTAAACTTTAAAGCTAAAGGCATTCATTTTCCTTTGCTGACAGTGAAAACCTTACTGCACAAGCTCCACGATGCACATGGAAGCTTTTAGATCGCTCAGTGGCAGAATGCATTAAGGCATTTAGCTGCTTACTGCGTTTCTCTGCAGTGAGCGGACATCAAAGGCATTCATTTCCACGGGTAGCAGGAGTGGACTCTTCAGTGCAACTATCGTTCTCCCGCTCAGGTTTAAGTGCTCTCTAGATTCCAAATACAGAATAGGGTGACAAAATATTCCAGGCAATATTTTTCAGACCATTCTGACTTGCTGTTATTTCTGAGGAGTATTTAGCACAGTGGTCCAGGCACTGGAGAACTGAGAGGCCCTTCTCTGGGTCAAGGCACATAATATCCATCAATATGGAAAAGATGCATGTTACAGAACCACAGCTTCCTATTTTTCACTGTCCATGTTCCTAACAGCTTCTACTAACAAAGCTTCTTTTGTTTTCTCTTTAGACAAAATAATCTTTTGCTTATTTCAGCTGGTGATCCTTCTCTATGAAAAGTTACTGTCAAACACAAATATTCAGAAGTCTGACTACACACTACAAAAGGGATCAAGCACTTTTGTATACACACTTAAAAGCAAGATCTTAAATGCTTATCTTCTTACGTATTGGGTGACTCCGAGATCAGAGACGAAGTTTAATCACTCCAGTTCACCCAAATGTCCCCAAATCAAACACCCAAATCTTAAAAACTCCCTGCCACATACAGCGAGGCAAATAAAAAAAGTTATTTTCATCTCATGTATCTCTTCAATTTTACTTAGCTTAAACGTTGGATCTAGTCCTACATTCACTGATACTCACTAAAATCAACAGAAGTTTGCTTTGTTTCACAAGGGCAGCTTTTGATCATCTATTCTCAGAAGAAGCTTCTTGTAATACCAAAAAAAGTATTTTTAAATAATGATGCTGTAAGTATGGCAAAAAGGACAACTCAAATGAAATATTATGTTATATATGTCTRTTATAATTTATGTGTGGGAGAGGGKKTTTTTTGTTTGTTTGTTTGGTTAGGTTTTTTTAAACATATTCASAGTTTACTGTTGCAAATAAGCATGAAAGTAAATTAATACTAATTGTTATCAGTACATAGATCAGGAAGATTAGGAAATTACCGTGTGACTGTCGCGTTCATTACCTAGACTGCATGCAGGTAGCAATACTTCACAACGCTGCAGGAATAAAGCATGAGACCAAGCCAAAATCTCACTGAACCACAGACCGACTGACATCTGAAGAGCTAAATAGATGCAATAATTATGGAAATACTAGCTTACCAGACCATATTTTTTAATATGTCTATGACAAAGGTAAAGGCAAAACACAAAACAAAAACAAACCACCAGCAACTACCATTATTATTATTATTAGGGGACAACTTCAGGGAAGATTCTGTCCAGGTCAGTCCAGAAAAATACACAGCCCTAAGAACTCATTTTCTTAAGTGACAAATACTTTACCTTAGTCTACAAAAATACGTATGTATGTTACTAACTTYTAAATGTATGAGTATTTGAGCTATTTTACATTGAGGTCAAGGGACTATTTGCTTAAACTAAAGAACTGTATAAATAGTTTTCTTAATTAACAYCAGTATTAACAGTAGTATTTAGCACTTTACTAATATTAAGACTTCTACCTGTAAAATAACAAAACRGTTGCCAGTTCATGTTACTGAAAACTGTGGTGGGGACATTATTTTTATGACTACATTATACTACATTTTGCTTAACGTATTAACTCTAAAAAATTTATATACATGACTCAAACACAAGATTTGAAATGAACCTAATAATTAAATGAAGACAGAAAATYTTAAGCAGAAGGAACAATCCATTCTTCATTAAAAACAATCAACCAAGAGTGGGCTTCAACTGTGGTAAAAAAGACTCAAACATTAAGAAAAACTTTCTAATGACAAAGATAGTAAAACAGAGGAACAGATGACTAGAAGTGGTTATGTCTTCACCATGCATATAAACTGATAGGCCTTGCCTACGGACTAAGTCATCTTTAGAGGTCTACTTCAGACTACAGCTGTGAAAATGTTTCTCTAATGTCAAATTAGAATGTGAAATTGTTTTATGAAAATGAAAAATTGTATTTGTTCTTAAAGCTGTCTAACAGCATGCATAMAGAAAAATCTGCCGGAGCAGACATGAAGACAAAAGCAGTCCTGCTATCTGGGCACCAGGCAGCAAATACAGAAGTCTGAAGAATCATCTCCAGCACCTGTGTACCAGGAAGCGATCCCGGGAGGGATCAAAAATTATGTAGTGGTTACCTATAAAATTAAGAATCCCTTTTACAGCTCATCATATAACTACTAAAAATATAACAGAGTATTTCATGCTTTTCCTTTTCTTTACAAGGGTTTTAACTGACACAACCAATATTAACAAAAATAAGTTAACACTCCACTTTACAAAGCTCAACAAGAATTTTAGTCTGATGCTCAGCAAAGATTATATATCCGTAGTACTACTGATACACCATTTATTAGGCTCACAAAAAGAATGAGTTAACACCACAATCTGTTGTCTTTTGGTGTAGTCTGCTTGCTTTTATATKCAGGCTCTGCCTGTTACTACTTGAAAATATATTTGTAGAATTGGCTTTAATGATGAAGAATATTACAGAGAAGCCAACCCACAATATGGTAAATGTTAAAGTGGCAAGATTTTAAATTTAAATTGCAAGCGTCCAGCAACTAAGCAGGGCAAGCTGAAAAGAGTGGGAATTGCTACAACGTTGGCCCTGAGTCAATTTTTACATGCTGATTACCTACTGTAACCACCAGCAATTTTGACGGTGTTTGGCAATCTTTATTTTACTTACAAATATTTGCATAAAGGCAAAATAAGACATTTTAAACAGCCTCAAATCAGTTGTAAGAATAAAAACCAGCTGTATTTACTGTCCTCCTAAAAGGGCCCTGCTGCTGTACCGAAATCTGTGGTGCTCTATAACTATTGAAATTGTGATACAAGATTGCATTCACTTTTATCTTACACTAAGTAATACTTTTTCTACAACTGTAAAGGAACTGCACCATCATATACTATGCACTATCATATCATAATCTATTGAAAAGAACTGGCACAGCTACAATAAAAGTCATCCTTTTCTGTAGCTTGTTCTTTGCAAATCACCCAAATGCTAGCAGTTGAAGAGAGCCTTTGATTTCTTTTCATGTTGGCACTGTAAACCCCCTCTTGTTCGATACACACATATCCCTCAACTTCTGTCAAAAGCAAGAACAAATTTCCTAACCAAAACTGAAAAGTCCTTGGCTTTTCAAATGACTATAAATTGCATGGCTAAGTGCATATGGCCACAGGGCTGTCACAGTTACTTTTCTTGACAATTCATCATAGCATACTAATTCTGTAATATCATTACTGTGTCTCTTCTCACTGTACTGATCCAGCCAGTTAATTTAATCAACTAATAATAGATTCAGAAATGGATGCAAAGGGCCCTAGCACTTCAAATTGCATTACTAGAGATGCACAGCAGTGAAAGCAATGTATTCTGTACTTGGCATTAAATATAACCCCAGTAAGTTATATTCTCCTAGTAAGTTGGAGACTTTCCTTTAAAAGGAAAAGAAAAAATATTTGTAGAAGTTCAGAAAAGGTCTTTTTCAACAATATTAAAAAAGCAGTTTATTTCACACTAAGCATAACTTACRATTATATTGCATTAATTTGAAGAAAAAATTATAACCAACTATTTAATCAATTATCATAATTACTGTAGGTAAGTTTCAAGGTAAAAAAATGCTCCAGGAAAGAAATATATATCYGTAGTGGAAGCTAAAGGTGTATGATTAACTGCAAAGTGAGCCATTGAAACATGGACAATTAATTTTATTAAATTTTAATCTTCTCTGAAAATGTCAATGATGATTAAAAACATTATTCTCTAACATCTCAGTCCATTTTGCATGTCATGAAGACTCTTAAACTTTGTGCGATAAGAAAAGAAAAAGTAACCCAAAACGTAGGCAAAACTGAAATGCAGACTGCATCCACTTTTTGCTTCTAAAACACTGACGATCAAAGTAGTACCCCGTGAAATTTTCGAGTATGCAACACAGACTCTGATCTAATACCTGCTGACTTCAGGTAAGAATCCTACACAATCCAAAGGGCACACCCTGCAAGATGCCACGGGCCTAACGCAGGGCCAGGCATACTTCATAGGCAGGTAAAAAATTGTCACAGCTCAAAAGGTGCCACCAGCTCTCAACAATATTCTCAGAGACAGAGATACATATACCTCTGTGTGTGCATGCAAGTGCATCCAATATACAYAAGTGTACGTTCAAAGTAGCTGTACCCTTCATCACCAACACATTTTGGCTCTGCTGTCCTCCCAAGGCGAGGAGCAGAGCTCTCACRCACGACCGCACGGAGGTGGCAGGACTGCGTCGGTGGCTGCTCCGTCCCGGCAGCGACCAGGGACTGCGCTCACCTGAAGCCCCTCGCCGGGCTGCTTTACGTCCCGTTTGCACTATCGGAGCGTTAAAAAAGACAAGGATGCCACTCTGGATATGGTGTACTGTGAGGAAATCATGTTCAACAGAGCCGATTTCAACCCCCACGTAGAATTTTCTACTTAAGATTAAATCTAGATGAATTGCCAATGTCAATCCAATTAATCTTTTGGGGAGCTTAGACTAAAGTCAATGAATCTCTTCGCTTGCTGAGGCATTTTGTGTATTGGGGCCTAAAACAAGGCAAAAGTGTGTTTCCTGATGTAAACAGAGTTAATTTTGGCAAAACGCAGTGAGCAAGGGTGATAGAGATTTATAGACTTACTCTCTGGCCATGATTCAGGAAGGCAAATGTTTAACATTTTAAAAGCGATTAGAGGCCTCCAAAATGCCATGAATCTTCTGTACGTGCCAAAGCACTCTCCCTGAAATGAGGTTGCCTGAATTCAGACTTACATTAAGGCCAGACTAAAAACACATTTCTTAAAACACATTATGCAGAGATCACTGTGTACTCTCTCTTTAAGGTGTCCAACGTCACTTGTTACTAAGCGCAATTCAAATTATGCCTACCTAGTCTGAAAGCAAGGCATCTGCTTGAGTACCATAATCTAACAAAACAAATAATTTTCCTTTCATCAATATACAACAGCTTTGTTCATTACTGGGAAACGTTAGGTGGTGAAGTATTGAGTGCTATGCATTTTACGCTTAAATCAATGTACTGTCTTGCAGTTATGCCACCTAATGTGTTTTTAAGCCATGCGCTACAGAAATCAATGTGGTTCTTATTTGATATTCAGTGTTAAGTTCAGCCTCATAAATTTAGAATTGCACTCTGTTATTTTGATGGTTATGTATTAACCATGTCCTGTAAGTTTTATGATTTTATATTCAGACGTGCAGTAAATCATGCCAGTTATACACAAATGGTATACGGTGGCTTTATTTTTACTGTCCATTTTGGAAGAGAAAGAAAAGGATGGTTCGTTTGACCTATCGGGGAAGAAAAATACAGTATATCAGATAAATTTCAGAAGGTGTATCAGTAACAAAATTAGGGTCCATAAAATTTAACTGAGTCTTTTCTAGGACAAACTGATTTGCAGCAGATAAATGTGTTTGATATACTTCATCTTACCAATATTTTACACTGGAACAGGCACACAACMGTTGATCATTCTTTGTAACACATCTAGCAGGTGCTATGCCATTGTCTAGAAATCAAATGCTACACTGTAAATATTTTTTCTAAAAAATTGATATTGGTATACAGAATAAAAACCAAGCCCTTTGCTAGCAACTTCTAAGATGTTTTAATAATGGAAAAACTTTTCTTACTTTATTATTTTTTTGAAGTATCTAAATAAAATTTCTCTTCTACAAGAAGCCARAAAACCAGTGCTCTGCAAGGTATGCTTTTTTTGTAAGTGGAAATCTTATTTTTCTTCCAACTTGCAATTTAATTTCTTGCCATGAAACAAACCACAAGTTCCTAGACCACATGGCAATATAAAGATTATTTGCTTGCTTCATTAAATATGGCTTCTCTTCAGCATTTTACACCATGTTTTTTTCACAGAATGGTAATGTCACTGCTTATTCAATGTATTTCAAAACAGTTGTCATCCGTAGTTCATTTGAGAATTGTTTTTCCCTTCATCATTGTACTGGTTTTGGCTGGGAYGGAGTTAATTTTCTTCACAGTAGCTAGTATGGGGCTATGCTTTGGATTTGTGCTGAAAACAGTGATGATAACACAGGGACATTTTCGTTATTGCTGAGCAGTGCTCACACAGAGCCAAGACCTTTTCTGCTCCTCACCCCACCCCACCWGCGAGCAGGCTGGGGGGGCACAAGGAGTTGGGAGGGGACACGGCCGGGACAGCTGACCCCAACTGACCAAAGGGAYATYCCACACCATATGACGTCATGCTCAGCATATAAGGCTGGGGGAAGAAGRAGGAAGGGGAGACGTTCGGAGTGATGGCGCTTGTCTTCCCAAGTCACCGTTACGCGTGAYGGAGCCCTGCTGTCCTGGGGATGGCTGAACACCTGCCTGCCCATGGGAAGGRGTGAATGGATCCCTTGTTTTGCTTTGCTTGTGTGCGCGGCTTTTGCTTTCCCTATTAAASTGTCTTTATCTCAACCCACGAGTTTTCTCACTTTCCCCCTTCTGACCCTCTCCCCACCCCACTCGGGCAGTGCGCGAGCAGCTCATTCCCCAAACAGGTAYAAAACAGCCTCACATACCACTGAACTGACCAGCACCACCAGATTTTCCCGGTCTGGCAAATTTCCAGATCAAACGATGAGCCAGCAGCGAGACAGTGTAAGGCCCTTAGTGACAGAGGACACTACGGTTACACCAGACCTCCTCTGTTGTCTTCCACTTTGTCAGGTGAAATCCTGAAACCAAAATCCTCYTTCATTTTCCAAGAGTGGTTAAAGACTGGAAAGGTCATTTAAAATCATGGTGTGCAGCACTGTAATTTTTTTTTTTTAATGTCACTATATCTTAAAAACTAAATGAATAAGAATCACAGGAAAGACCGTGTGCTTCTTCTGATAGCAATTCAAATCACAGAAAATAATTTGAAAGTATTTACAGTGTAATCCAGGAGAAAAACAAGCAAGCTTTTCTTTAAAACTAGTAATGTATACACTGGGCATTTGCATGGATTCCTATCTAATCATACCTCAACAGTTCATTGCTATAGCGGAATAAAAAGGTGTTAATTTATGTCATCCTAATGGGCTGGAGTGTCCTGACTCTGGGGGATGAGGCACTTGACTCATCTGCCCACAGCTTACCCTGACAAATTTTCTTGGAGTCAAGCCCTACATTTTCTGAATTACATGTTAGATGTATATTGCTGTATATGCTACACTTTACAGGCCAGAATTAGCCCCACCACTGCAATAATAAAACCAAAACATAAATGAACCATGCAATGTATTAAATGAGGCACTGTCAAACAACTGGATTTGGTTTTGCATGACTTAGAATAGGCAAGTAAACTTGGTTTATCAGGCCTCACATTTTATATCGACCTGGTTTTGGTTTCGAACTTATTTTCGTTAGTTGCTTTTTTTAATAAATACAGACAGAATGACTGCACAGGTCTAATTTGGGTGAGTTAAGAATCATAAATAAAGCCACTTTTACATGGCCTCGTTAGAGGAAGCCAATGAAAATTTATTCTGTTTCTGCCTATGCAGCCTTTGCCTATACACTGGGATAGCTACTACACGAGTCCTGATGCAAGGAATTCTTTCAGTACAACTTCTATCACCTAGAACTGCAAACATCCTATGGTAGGAGATTTATTATTAAGGCTATTCTGAATTTATTGTGAAGCTAAAATACAGTTTATGCTATGCATTTTTAAAATACATGATGACATTTGATTTTTTGTGCTTCTGCTAGCAAAACTATCATCATCTGGTGCTAGGAATTAAGAAAAAATTCTCCTGGGGCAGGATCTATCTCTTCTAGAAGACCCATCAGTCCAGCGAGCTCTGTAGTTCTGGAGGTCCATAGATCCTTCTTTTCCTTTTGGAACAGTCATCAAAGACTATCAAGTGCACTGTACACACAGAGAATCAACAACAATTGTCAAGAAATTCCAAATGACTGATAAGAAACATAATCATACTCAAGTTAGCTGTCGTAGAGTTCACTATATATACAGTGGTATTTGTATTCTTTTACAGTATTTTTTTCTAAAACACAACAACATGCTGGCAAGGAAGATTAGATGCTCTTATCTCCCAATTTTTACTATAATCCTGAATYCGGATTTTCTCTGCACAAACCACATATAGATTTATATTTTGACAGTGGGAAGTGGGAAATATTTATACTTACAGAGAAGGGAAAAGGAGAGAGTGCTACAAAGTATGTTACATAATAATTATCTCTCTCTAAATGAGAAATGTTTTTATTCATCGTATCTGGTAAGTTGAAGGAGTTCACTGCCACAGTAATTTATGGAAAGGATTCCCTAGAACTGCAGCAACTTGTTGGTTGACTAAAGCCCACAGAACAGTTTCATGAGGACTGTGACAATTTTCCTTTGAAGAAAAACTTCATTTTATGTAACAGCTAAGGTTAGTGTCCAGCTAAAAGTCATTTCATAGAGACACAGAAACGAGAGAGACGGCAAGGGGTGGAAGAGAGAGATCATAATATGGAAATATAACTTTATTAAAAACATTAACCTACAGGGTCCATTTCTCCCGGATTCCTTCAGCAAAAAAGTTTCCAGGCAGGTTTCACCAGYGCACCAATAGCCCATGTTTTAACAACCCAAGGGGAGATATAAAGGCAGCAGACTCTTGAAGAATAAAAAGAAAATCTGTGTAGCSTGTTTCCAATTTTGCTATACTGGCAGGGAAAAAAAGAAACCAAACCAAACAGCAGCAACAAAAAACCCACCCTTTCCAAACCACAAACTTTGCTGAACGACCCTGCCCGTGGCAAACCAAGAAACCAAACTCTCTAGGAAAGGGTAGGGCTAGAACAGATCAACACAGGGACTTTCATGGAGCACGGGAATATGGGTCAGGCTGCATAGAAAAGTCAAGAGAAACGACTCCTCCGCACTCCCACTCCGGATCACACCTGCCCAGCGGCTGGCAGCAAGGACCAGCTTTTAAGGAACGATGAGGTGACACAGACTTTGCACCCGAGAAGGGGAGGTGGGAAAAATGCAGTCAAGGAACACACTCTGTTTGCTAGAAAGGGAGAGCAGGAAGACGCTCAGAAAACCTCGTTCCACGTATTCTCTTATCATTTTCTCTGAAGGAGGAAAAGAAAAAAACCCCTCCACTACCACCGGACTCTTCACACCACACCTATGCCCATTAGCACCACAGTGCCAAGCAGCCCTGGCTTACGCCGGTATCCTTGAACCTACAATAGGATGCCGCTTCAACACTTGGGCATTTGTATATGATGTTTATTTATATATCCAAGGTCATTAAAACTTGCTTCTGCTATACATACCAATGCATTACATCCATCTTTTTAATCTCTGCTTCTCACTGGGAAAGCACTGTGCTTTAAAATCTGCAACATATTTTTTCTGAAATGTTCTTCCTGCCTACCATGGGAAAAGATTTTCCAGCAGCCATTAGCTACAGCCATTTTCACATCTCATTTTAACAAGCTATAAAAGCAGAACAACATGCCAATTACATGAAATAAATAAAATGAGTGGGTACAAGATGGCTAAGAAAACCTCTTGCACTGCATATATTTGTTAGGGAGTGTATTAGGGTTTCACTAATGCATTTATAATCCCGCAGAACAGTCTGGCACATCTGCATCTTCGGTGCAACAGAACGGCAAAGATGATACAATCCTCAGAGAATTTCTATTTGAAATAATTTTAGATCTGTTTTATGTATACCAAGGAAGCTGCCAGTCAATCTGATCTTCAAACACGCTGAACTCCACAGAGGGAACTCTGGTAAACTGCAGACTGTTCACCTAAATGCATTTATTTTAGCAACATGAAAACTAGTTGCTGTATTTGGCTAATAATATGCTGCACATTTGGAACTTTGTTAAATACCTTAATTGTGTAGCAGAGAATAAGGCAGTTAATTCACACAAAAGGACACAGAGGTGAATTTTATGTCTACATCTCAGAACAAAATAAGTAAATTCACTGAACATATGGCTTATTAAATTTAATAGTTCCTTTCCAAGATGATTCTGATTGCCATGTTTTGAAAGATAGGATTTAAAAAAAAAATTTCTTTTGGATATTTGCCGTTAAGCAGATATACCATCTGTCTCCCCAAACGAAAAGAAACTCAAGACTTTGATTACTATTTTCCTAACCAAGATTTAGGGTAATGTACTTCTAGTACACTGATTA
Source organism: Oceanodroma leucorhoa (assembly GCA_030449065.1). Taxonomy (NCBI): domain Eukaryota; kingdom Metazoa; phylum Chordata; class Aves; order Procellariiformes; genus Oceanodroma; species Oceanodroma leucorhoa. The sequence continues at coordinate 1,118,197 of JASVER010000074.1, read as the reverse complement.
ACTAGGTCTGACATCACATCTTGGACCCGTTTATTATTCGTTTTCAAAGAACTACCCACATTCATGCACAAATGTACTACATGATATGTGATGAGAGAACCATAAGGAAGCACCATCACCTCTTGCATCACTTTCAAGCACTGTTGGTGACACCATGCTATTCAAATAGGCATCTTGTATTTTCACTCAAGTTTTAAGGAGACAGATGTCTAAAGCATAACAGTCCAAACCGGACTTAGCATTTCTGTCATAAAATGCTCACATTAAAGAAGAAAATAAAAAAGAAGCCACTCACAAATTTCGTTGTAAAAATATATATCACAAATAAGATGCTGGACTGAGCAGATCACACAAATTCTGTGTACCAAGGGAAAAAGTGTAAGCCTGACACTGACAGTATGCCAAGTTCTTGTTAATTTACATATTTTATACTTCAAATCCTCGGAAGTCCAACTCATTGTTCCTGTCTAGTTATTTTCTAGGGAAATCTTTCTTGCTAGTAGCCTTTGAGCCAACACAAGCAGTAACTCACCTGTGTCTGAACCAAAACAATTATTTCATTCCCACTGATAAATGTATAGATTATGCATCTACTTCTTAAGTCACCAAGTACCTCTTTCAAATCCAGTGTGAAGTGGGAGAGAAGCCCAGAAGCAGTGATCAATGGACTGTTGGTCCCTAATCAGTCATAGGGGCCAATAAGTGTGCTGGTTTTGGCTGGGATAGTTAATTGTCTTCACAGTAGCTAGTACTGGGCTGTGTTTTGGATTTGTGCTGGAAACAGTGTTGATAACMCAGGGATGTTTTCGTTACTGCTGAGCAGTGCTTACACACAGTCAAGGCCTTTTCTGCTCCTCACCCCACCCCACCTGCGAGCAGGCTGGGGGGGCACAAGAAGTTGCGAGGGGACACAGCCAGGACAGCTGACCCCGACTGACCAAAGGGACATCCCACACCATATGGCRTCATGCTCAGCATATAGAGCTGGGGGAAGAAGAAGGAAGGGGAGGACGTTCGGAGTGATGGCGTTTGTCTTCCCAAGAGCCCTGCTGTCCCGGGGATGGCTGAACACCTGCCTGATGATGGGAAGCGGTGAATTAATTCCTTGTTTTGCTTTGCTTGCATGTGTGGCTTTTGCTTTCCCTATTAAACTGTCTTTATCTCAACCCACGAGTTTTCTCACTTTTATCCTTCCGAATCTCTTGCCCATCCTACAGGCGGGGGGTGAGCAAGCGGCTCTGTGGGGCTTAGCTGTTGGCTGGCGTCAAACCACGACAATAAGATAACGCAGCCATCGCTACCACAGAAATACTGTACAGTGTGGTCCTGAGTCAGAAGGTGAGTATCACTGTTCACTTAAATCACATGAAGCTTCACCTGGGACTCTGGGGCATATTATGTTCAGCACATTACAACAGAGCTGAACAAAAATAAATCCTGTATATACTCAAAGGCATGGTGGAAAACCACAAGTGGCAAAAAACCCCAAAATAAATAAAAAACAGGTTTCATCACCCAAGTCCTATGTATCCTATGGAACTGATTTATTGCTACAACACTTTTCTGCTGTTTTAATAGCTGTATTAATCAAAGCGTTAATCAAAGTAGCTTTTGAAGCAGAGCTTGGCCCCGAACTCACGCCCCTCAGACGTGGCGCTGCCCTCCGTGGCCCCGGTTACCACCGCGTGCCAGGGCAGCGCAAGGCAGCCGCAGCAGCTCTAACAGCTCCTTTTCTGTGCACCACGGACAGGAACGGGTGGTGTGAAGGTTGTAATGACGTCAAAAAAGATTGTTTTAAAAGTTGCATTTTAAGCTAATCTTTTTTTAATTTTCTTTTGTCCTGAGACAACACAGCCAAGGCAGAGGCTGCTGTACCCCTAGGCTGGATGCCTGCCTTCCGCCTAGACAGAAGGGCTCTGGATAAAACCTGCACAACTTGCAACAGCGTATGGACGTTTTTTAACACTGCAACACTGCAAGAAGCACAACCAGCAAGAGCGCAGAAGCATTTTGTAACACTGTTAAATTAAGTACGTAAATAATATATAAGCACTGAGGGGCAAAAGGAGAGTTCTGATACGGTTGGACAATCGGGGCATAGGAAAACATGTGGAAGAAGTAAAATCTGCAAGGTAAGAACAAGGGCTGTAGGACAAGCAGGAAAGATGTCCAGAGGAACATGGTCCTAAATAAGATATGCTATGCTGGTAGCAAATGAGATCCTTGCTTTTGGGGGAGGAGGACAAGAAGCGTAAAAACACTGAAGAAGAGTGAAGAAAAAAAGGGAAGATAAAGTTACTCACTTTGGTTCCAGCTCCTCACTCGCAAGATGTCGGCAGCGGGCAGCCCGCCCTCGGCCGCGGAGGGCAGGGGTCGCAGCCCCAGCCCAGCCCTGGGGGCTGCAGACGCACGGCTGGCTCAGCGTGAGCCGGGCGAGCACCAGCTCCGCAAGCGCGCACTGAATCGTGATCAAGAACTCAATGTTTATTGTTAATAATATCGACCCAGTAGAGTCTTCTTTTGAACTTTCAAACTGGCTGGTCTTTCCAGCACTCTCCTAACTGGTAAATAAACATCCTTCCGCGGACATTGCGTTTCAACCCAGAAGGCTGTTGGCCCCGGGAGTTCAGCAGTCGCAGGTGGGAAGTGACGGTCACCGCAGACTGACGCGGGGCAGCTCAGCTCACACCGGTACCGGCTGTGCAGGTACCCCGCTGCTAACGCCGAACAAGATAGAAAGAGACGAGGTGCAGCGCAACAGCCGAGGGGCTGGGCAATACCATCACCCAACAAAGGGCATCCTTAATCGGGACATAAAAAGCAGGAATGCTCGGAGGCTCACTAGACACTGCTTTAGGTTTGAATCAAGCACACGGTGTGAACGCAGTTCATGTGCTGCCTGTTATRGTCCCGTGTCAGAGTATGCCCGGGTGACAGATAACAATTCTTACATAAGAAAATGACCACGAGATAATTTTTCTTCCAAATACTTGATTTAGAGTATGCACCAGTACTTAAGCACGTGTTCAACCTGCCTGAAGATCTTGCTATTGCTAWATAAAAGCTGCTTGGCAAGGGCTTTATATTCGCTCTTTAATAATAGCAGCTGAAATGAATTTACCTAATGGGATGGATCTTTCATAGAAATTCTTGTACAAAATTATCAGAATTCACTTCCTGAACTTTATGTTTCAAAAGTATAAGAAAAAGTCTGTAAAAATGTTGCCTCTGTCATTTTAATTCCTCAGACTTCAGAAACTCTTTCAAAGATGAGTCAAGTTTTTTGAGACCAACAGTATACAGAACTAATTTCATCAGGTTCGCAACCATTTCCCAGACTGATGAATACTTTTTTGTGCACAGATAAATGGAGCATGGACTACACGTTAGTACGCTCAGCACTGCTAGAATTGTGCATGTTTATTCTAGGTTCCATATCTACAATCATCACATTTTTATAGCATTGCCATAAATTCACAATTTGTATGCAGGCAACCCAGAATTTTCCTTCATTATTATTGGTAGATCATAATAATGAAGTTACTTTCTGATTATTTCTCAAAATCCTTCTTAAAATACYATTAGTATTATTTAATTAAAACTTAAATGGACTTGCAGAACCAAGCTTTTTGTTTCTAATTCTTGCAAAATTCCTTTGAATGTTAAGATTTACTAAACTTGATTATAAATTATTGTGCTTACATAAGCATCATTACAGCTCACAGAGTTGTGGAATTTACCTTGCCTTCCATAAATAAGTAAAATAGATCTTGAAAAATCAGATAAACTGCAATGAAGACTATAAATTTAATTACGGTGTACCTTTCTCTTGGGGGGACGGGCAGGTAAGGCTTATCTATGAACCTCATAAGGAAAGCTCCTTTCCTGCTGTTAGCTTTTGTCGCAGCTGATCTGTTAGAACAGGTTTCACCATATTTGTATTCTGATGCAAAAAATTATTAACTAACCAAATGATAAATCCATTCCCAAATGCATTTTAAGCATGAATGAGTCATATACGTGCTCACATAAGAAATGTGAAACAGAAATTACGATCGTATTAGCTGTTTTGGTCCAGCATCTGCCTTTGGATACATGTGTCTCACTGCTATGAAAGTYTGTTGGGCTTCTATTAAATAGCAGAATTTTTTCACAATTACAGAGTCAAGTCTGTTGGTTATAATTCCTGTCAGAAATATGGAGCTTATGTCCATACTGATATATGTTAGCTAATTACTTTCAGTTTTAAGAATCACTTCTTTTTTTCTTTAAAGAAATTAGAAGAAGGTATAATTTTATTCATCCTGATTGGTACACAGCTTATACTGCATAGGAGGACTTGAGTGACACCAAAGGCTAATGCTGGGCTTCTGAACAGTCAYTGCATTACTCCTGATTATTTTATGTCAGAGCATTCTAGCATCTCTGTAAATACAACAAAATATCTGATAAAATAAGGTATTTGTGATCATATCAATAATTTTTCTCATCACACTCACCCTGACACAGTTCAGATTTCTAACAAGTGCATATGCTACAGTACTTGTCTGTTGGTTTATAACAAAATTCTGAAAGTATGTCTTTAGGTCTATGTCTATACTAATTTCAAAGTCACGGTCTACTTTCTCTTCTCTCTCCTTGTGCAAGTTTGTACATCTTTATAATACCTTCTGATTAATTTATCACATAGTAAAGATCTTAAAAAATCATTATCCTTTTGATCTAAAAATCCTTATATTTCATCTTTAATATGTTCTTTTGAGAGGATCTTTCTGGAGAAGTTACCACGTCTGTTCTACTCCTCTGAGACAWAACAGCAGAGCTCAAGTAAGACTTCAGGAGCTTCAAATCACATTTAAAATGGTTTGAAAAGTTTTTGTTTGTTAAAAAAAMCATTTTTTTCATGCTAAGAAAAATGAGAGTACATATGGCACAAGAAGACTAACAAAAAGGAAATACATAAAACCAATATTTGAAATTGTCAAAATTTATCACCACAGAAGTGATTTGAAGCATTTATAACGTGCAGTTATTTTGTGAACTAGACTCAAATAAGGAGGGACAGAAGTAGAGAAAAGAAAAATATTGATTTCTTCAGATTGTTTTTCTAAGATGATCATTATTTCTGTAAGATAATCTGTTCCTCCATTTTTTTCAGCCATGCAAAGAATTCGTCATATGCAGGAAAAAAAAATAACCCTCACTTTGCACATTCGTACTATAATATTCTGCTTTATRAAGAGTGCTTTTAAGCCATCATGTGTCATACAAAACTAGGAAATTATCTGGAACCACATTAAAGTCTTAAGCTCAAGGCACTACATTATATTAAAAAGAAAAATGAAGAAAGGGAGAATAAATGGTTTTTCAGGCAAAGACTAGCAAATGCCGTAATATTTTTACCAAGACTGAATATGATGGGAGAAAAATATGGTGAAAAATACCAGTAAAAAAATGAAATACCTAAAAAAAAAAAATTAATATAAATTATCAGGTGATTGACCAAAGCCGTAGAAAGCGTACAGCTACTTGGTCTACCTCCTTTACACTTCACCATGTACAATTATTTTTCTTAATGATGCGACTGTAAAGTCCTCAGAATTATGTTCAAATCTTCCCCCCACAACTCCAGCCTTCAAGTTAAAGCGCTGCCATACTGATTGCTCCTGGAATGTTTTCTCAGGATCTTTAGCAAAACAGCTGGACTGAGGATAAGATAGAAAACACTGATTATTAATGCCTGCCTGCTGTGGTTATAGGTCCGTCTTCTAGCATTTATCATAGGTCTCTTATTTATCTTTTTCTCTTAAAAAAACCCAACGCCACACAAAATATCATAAATGTAATCACACCAGGCTGCCTTCATCTGTCCTGATATCTATGGAAGTAAAATGTAATTAATTAATTCAAAACACCCAAAAATCTGAAAACATAGGAGAAATTCTACTTTTAAATTAATAGAAACATTCATTTGAAAAGATTAGATGGCATTCTGTCACCTAAGAGAGCCGATACGGTGCTCCATTATCTATAGAATGTCCTTACTTCTGGGTAAGGACATTAAGTCCCCAAATAGAGAGTCCACAGGGGAGAGGACAACGATCCTGACTGAGACAGACAGAGGACAGGCTTCGAGCGTGATCCAATCCCAAAATTTAGGACTAAACTGAATATGGGTACCCATCTTCAGACACTCTTAGGGAAGTCAAATTATAGGTCAAGAAATAAAGTATCTCAAAGAATAAAAACTGGCTAAGTATCACAATAGAAGTGGTCTTGAAGTATGCAGCAATTATCCAGAAAATTAGAGTTGGCAAATTAATCTAGACTATCAAGACTCTAGGAGTCTTTGAGCAGCTACCCATGGATATATTGACAGGATTGGGCAGGTAAGGTTTATTATTTCACTATTTAATACTGAAAATGTAGAGAACCCCGCAAAGAAGGAGACAAACTGAATTATTTACATATATGTTAGCTTTCGAAATAACTATGAAATGCATAAAAATGAGAAAGAAAATAAAACTCCAAATATTTGTATCTCATTCACAAACATATAACACAAATACAAGTATTCAATTCCTAGCAACCTTGTGGCATTCACTGACACATTAACCCTTCAAGGCCAACAGCTTAGAAGGTTTGCTGTAGTAAAAGAGGTTATCAAAGTGAACATCAGCATTTATATAAAGATGAAAACCATCAAAACTTATTCTCTGTATTGCTATAGCATGCTTTTGCAAAACAGCATACACACATGGTTAGTAAAAACATTTTTGATGGCAGATCACTACTTCCCTGCACAGGCGTGTTGCTTCATCGGCTGTCCTAAACCTAAGCATCTGACGAGTTCGCTGCAGCCCCCTTGGACTCCTCTTTCCCTTGCACCCATGTCCCACTGCTTGTTCTCACCCAYGCGTCTTTTCACACTGCAGGTCACAGTCTTAGCCTTTACCTAATCCTTCCTACCCCACACCTTCTTTCTACGCATCGTACAAAACTGTTCAGAAACAACTTTTTAGCACAAGTGTTAGTGATGTTGTGTTTTACTCAGCAAAAAGAAGTTTATAAAGGGGGAGGGGAAGAGAACTACAAAAGACAAGCTCCATTCTGTTAAGCAATTATATCCATTCCCTTGTTTTGTCCTTATTCACACTGTGTAATATAGCTTAAAGCTATAGCATTATGTGGGAGATGATACAAAAATAACATATGACTCCTTAAAAATAATTCCCCTCTTTTGAAAGAAAAATGGAAAGAGGAGTAACCTCACTGTAGTTCATCTTACTTCAAGTTTCCTAAATAGAAGTGTTCTCTGGAAAACTGATAAACCCATTTCTTATCTAGTACCACTCAAGTTTTTTTTAAAAAAAACCACATTTTTTTCCCCCAGGAATCATGATTACTCATTCTTACAGCTCAGCATCTGAGTAAACAGAAGCTGTATTTTCACTCTTGAATACTAATTTGATATTGAGAAAAGTCCCTTAACCATTTGTGTGAAGAAATCCAACTGCTACCTTTCAGTATTTCTGAATGACAGTCATGGCTCTAAGCAAACAAATGATGCTCACATATTGTGCCTTGCCTACAGGCATGTTGTTATAATTGGATGATATTATGCCTTCTTACAAGATGGTATCTCAGTTTCAATAGGGCAAACATGGCAAGGAAGTATCAGCTTCCATAGGCGTCTTGAACTTCCTGGCAAATACAATTTCATTAACTGAACGGTCTTCCTCTCCGTATCAGCAACGCGCTACTGGAAAGCCTTAGAAYGACTTGAACAGCCACCAACTTCTGAGATACTTATAACAACTTCAGAAATCACAAAATTTTCACAATTACACTGAATTGTTGCTCAGCTGTAAAATCTGTCCCAGAGAGATGTTATTTGAAGGCCCTCAATAATACCAGCATGGTTCTTAATAATTAAAACGTAAAAAACCTACCAAAACTTCCTCTTCCATCTTAGCCTATAGGAAAAGAAGCTTGATAAGTTCATATTTTAATTTCATTTACCTGGATAGCTGCATTGTGTATTTGGGAGCACGGAGAAAATACCAAAGGACGGAAGGTATAAACATGAGTTCATTTTGCATCTAAATACAGCCTGATATACTCTGTGAATGAACTGTACCTGTGATATATTCCATGAATCAACGAAGTTTCTTCGAGTCCAGCTTGTGTAAATCTCTCTCTCAGACCCCATCACCTGACCACAGACTTAGGTGGACAGATAGTACATACAAGCCTAAGGCTCTTACACATTTTTAATATYAGTAAAGGGACCTTGAACTGGATGCCTTGAGGAGCCAGCGGAGTATATCAGCAACTTATTTTGTAGTAACTATACCCCTTTCTGCAACTTCATTCACAAATAAAACTGCCTCTTCTTCTGACACCAGCGTTGTTCTGCTGCACAGTACTAAGTATCTAGAAACTTGAGGTGATTCTCTCAGTAAGAAATGAGTGATGTAAAGTTTGTACGCAACTACAGTGTAAGTGGTGTTAGTTAAATGTATTTACTCAACAAACCCAAGTGGACAACCAGGAAACAGCCCCTTCTTTAGGACCTGGTTGTTCCAACTACTGCTTGATTTCCTGAAAGCAACAGCATGTGAGAAGAATTGAATCTACACACAGCTCTGCTGCCAGTTGTGCAAATTATTCTCCATAAGGCCACTTTTTCTTGCCATTGCTTTACACAACTAAAGGAAGAGGTAAGGTTTAGAAGCAGTACCTCTTCCAAAATTCAGTGTTTTTTAGCACAAGAATGTGGAAGATCACAGCAATGGCACCCTCTGGTGACAAACAGTAACACATTATAATGAGATAAATTATTCAGCCTGGAAAAACATCTAAAGCTACTGCTTCATGTAAACCTATTACATGGAAAGCATTCCTACAGCAAATTGCAAAATGTAGGTGGTTATTTTTAAGAACAATGATAACTCGCCTTCAATAGCAGGCAACTTTATTGAAAAGGCAAGTTCTTCAAAATACTTCCATCTCTCCGGTATCATCATATCTTCCTTTTATGGGTTCTAGTCTAATCTRATGTTCTTAAACCATCAGATAGACAAACTATAAATTGAAAAAATGGTCCTCTATTTTTATCGTAGATAGTATTTCATGTTCACATATGGTTAAGATTTCAGCACGGTCTCTGTAGTGCTACCAACAGCTTTTGAGATGTTGAAGAACATTGATGAGAGGTCTGTGAGCCAAAGACTCAACAGGCGAGTGCTTTGGAAGTGGACAAACAGCTGCTCATAAGAAATCTTTCACTTGACTCAAGAGACAGAACTTCAGCCTTTCTGAAGCATTGCCAATCATCTCCATAGCTTCTTAAAGCAAGAATGTCGGAGAGTCAGCAATTTCAGATGCTACAGAAACACTGAACGAATATATAAAAGTATTTCCCTTATCAATGTCAAGAAAGGAGACGGTCATAGAATGCGTAAAAGCTTAAATTAAGCAGAAAGTTGTCTTTAATCCCTGTGAAATATAGTGAAATTAAAAGTAAAGGAAACAGTTGATTTCCAGATTGCTCCTATAGTATCTGACAGAAGTAGTCCAATTCTACCAGGAGCTTCTCCAAAAAGAGTCACAAAAAAAACTTTACGGGTAAAAACATAAAACTTGGGCTCATGAATGACATTTCCTGTCCTCTGATCTAAAGAATGGACCTTATGGCACATCTTATCATTTACTACTTAAGAACTAAGTAAAAAACAGTTTTTTAATAAAAGAGAGTAAAGTAATAATAACGTCTCTTGAAACTCAGTAATTATGGGATTATTTACTTTTCAACAAGTTCTGTTTATTCTAATATATACATATTAAAACTTTGGCACTAAAAGAGCTAAGGTATAGTTTCCTATCCAGTTTCTAACTGAAGATGAATTCTATTCTACCTGAATAGAACGTTACATTTCAACATCACGTTAACAATTCAAATACATTGTCTTTGACAAGCTGCCAGATTACTTGAAAAGAACAGTGTGCAGAGTGTAAACACAAAGCATATCAAACGAAATATTTAGAAACAGTAACAATACTTAAACAGCCACATATGTGTATAGTTTTACACGTATAGCAAGTAGGCGTTCACTGTACTATCAAACAGAGTTTATTGCTCAGACTCAGGCCAAGCTTCATAAATGAAGGGTTGACTAGAAAAAACAGTATGCAACTTGACCTAATTATGCACTAATCAGTGAAATATGCAAGTCTTTGTAGTTAGGAAGATTATTAATAGTGGGATATGCTACATGAGCAAAGGTGCCAGTGTCTGGCTTGACAGATTTAGAGGACACTTTTAGTAAAATTTCAGTGTCTTTTGAAAGGGAAGACAGAAAATAAATTCAGTGTATGGTTTACTGTGATGTGTGCTTCAGTTTATAGGGGAAATGTGAAATACATTTTTTTTTAATTTCACCGTGATAAATTTTGTTAAACAGCAGGTACAGGCAAACATTCCTGCGAAGGTTTTATCGCTCATCAGCCACTCACAATGCATTTATTACCAAGCTGGATTAACTTTATCAGTTACACATCTCTGTTATGGAAAAGTATAAAAAGGCATTATTCTAACTCAGTTATACTTTGAACAAAGGCACTGCCGCTTGCTTACCTAGGTGACCTATATCGTCTAAGTTTGCCTTACTAAAACTAATAATTGACAAACTGAATGATGTGCTGTAGTGGAGTTCTTGTTAAACATAGTTTCATCATTTCTCTCCAGTACACGGAAAGGCTCACAATTAAAATGTTAATTGAAAAATCTCATGGTTATTTTGAGAGTTTTTTTAAAAAGCTCTCCATCTTGTGACCTTCACACAATGATGTAGATACAGCTGCACACAAAAGCTCTTTCCCTATGAATTCAGGAAAAAGGAAGATCACGGCTAGCCTCAGCAGTTTATGAACCCAGCTGCTGCAGTATTTTCCAGGTAGCCTTAATTCACCAGCCTGTATTTCTGTTTTCCTCAGTTTCCTGGCTAAATACTGGATTTCATGTCCCAGGTCTCAATTCCTGGTTGCCTTGGTTCATGCAATTATGTAGGGGGCATTCACATAATCCAAAAAAAGTCACTCTGAAAAGAGAGAGACTGCAAAAGGGGACACAGCTGCAGCCAGGTCCTCGTACGGTATATGGACAAAAAGCACAATGGTCAAGGCCCAGCAGCCAGAGCGTGGCATAGACTGTGGCAGAGGTGCTGAAACCACTGACACCTCAGAGAAATGACAATTTATAAATTTTACAGACACTGAAGCCCTGACTCACATGAATGGGCAAGAAGATTACAGACACCCATGGTATAAGACCTCACCACACCATGCATAAGAGTGTTTTTGGKTTTTTTTTTAACACTTCATCCATTTCTTTTATAATCATGAGGGCTAGAAATACATATATCTCCTGGAGAATAAAACCTGAGATCCTGGTGTACATCTCTCTGGCCAACACTGAACTGAATGGAAAATCTAATGGCTGCCAAATTGCTGAAGGCCAGCTACAAGCAACTGAATGTCAAGGTGGCATTTTTTTTATCCTTTTAGGGCACCTAAGCAGAACTGTCACTCTTGCCACATCTGCATTCTTACTCTCTAGAATATCACCAAACACTGTGTTCCAGATAGTATTTATTTAGCACTTTCAATATACCTGTATGTTTAGCACTACTTCCATTGCATCATCCTGCCGGCCTACACTACAGCATTATTGGGTTATATTAAAATTGTAACAAATATTTAAGATTTTAAATACTGTCATTTCATATTCTTGTCTTCCACAAGGCTTTAAAGTTTACCAGTACTACATATCCATTTTTTTGTCCTTAACCCCAACATCTAGCCTCCCCCTGCACTGAATGCATAAGCCAGTTACCTGGACAAAATTGTAGCTGATGTGTAGTTAAGTCTTTAAAAGTCGTCCCTGCTAGTCAATTCCCTCATTAGGAAACCACTTCCTATCAGAAGTGCCCTCAGGTTTTGAGAGCACATCAAAATTGGATCCACTTAAGCAACCGAGCTTTGATACTGTGCTTAATGACTTTCTAAATTTGTAATTTACAAAGTACTTTACAAGCCTTCCTAAAGAAGAGATGAAGTATGCCCATGCACGAGCTAACCTCCCTAGCACTCCTTCTTCAGAAGTCTAGTTGATGTATGACGTATGTGATTCCATTTTCTGAGTATATGACATTTCATTTAAATCTCATCATTTCCTGGTGTGTCCATCTGGACACTTTCTCAGTTATGAATGGCTCGTACAACTGTGGCAGCTCTTCCTCTCTTCTCTTTCATATCTGTCCTCCTGCTGTTTCCAAGCTACCTGAGTTGATCTGGGAGGGAAATAGGCACAACGTTCCCAACAGTACTAACAGCTGAAATTAGCGCTCCACTATGCAATATAGAGTAAGTCTACAGCTTCCCTGCTTCTTCTGGTACACAAAACGTAGATATACTATCTCAAAATTATAAGGACATATTATCTTTTTTTCCCCAATTAAAGCCTACACCGATCTGCTCCAAGTGTATCACCACCGCTTAAACACCCCATTCTAACAAGGAAAGTATTTCCCACAGGCGAAAGTGAGTATTTCTTAGTGAGAATATTTAGGAAGCAAGCTTAATGTCCCACTTTTTTAACCCAAACAGAATTCTGCCACCAGGAAGGTTAAAACCTTCTACTTTCAAACTGGTCTTACCACTCAGAGACATTAGCATGCATACAACAAAAGCAAAATCTTCTCAAGAGTAGAATCACAGTTTCACCATAACCTTTTCTGCAAATTATGAAGTGTGAAATAGAAAGCTGAATAAAAATTGAAGTCATAAAATATTGAGAACAACATGTCAAAATTAAAACAGTAAAAATAAGAAAATAAACTCCTCAGCTGTCATCTGATGGTCTGGCACCTCTCTGTACACTCCTCTGATGCAGTAATATCTTTTCTTTTCCATTTTAAGTCTAAGTCTGTTATTCAACAACATCCCAGGAAAAGCCCAGATTATACTGCTCATAAAATTGAAGCAACAATAAAATATGAGGTCAGTTTGAATTATGGGGTGTTTTTTGTTCATTTTTTTTTAAGATTTACTTTACATATGCATTTGAGAAATTACTATATGAAATCACCACTTAAAACTTTGTAGCAGGGGAAAAAAAAAGGAAAATACAACCTCCCTATTTTTTCATAAGATTCAATCAGAAGTACAACACATAAATACAGTTTCTCATATTTTATCTTACAATTTTCCTGACTTCATTTTACTTTATTCATGGTACTCTATTTTTTTATAATAAGTGAGATGCACAGATGTTATTGTCTGGTATTGAAACTTCTAATTGCTACAATAAAAAACACCAGCAAAATAACGCAGAAAAAATAATAGAATTCATTGTCACCAATATGCCTAGCATAGCAAATATTGATGGATATTGAACCTGAAAATATCTGTGAAGCATCCTACAAAACCTTTCCCTGTGGCGTGTATCAGGAATAGTGTGRCCAGCAGGARYAGGGAGGTGATCGTGCCCCTGTACTCGGCACTGGTGAGGCCGCACCTCGAATACTGCGTTCAGTTTTGGGCCCCTCACTACAAGAAGGACATTGAGGTGCTGGAGCGTGTCCAGAGAMGGGCGACGAGGCTGGTGAAGGGTCTRGAGAACAGGTCTTATGAGGAGCGGCTGAGGGAGCTGGGGTTGTTTAGCCTGGARAAGAGGAGGCTGAGRGGAGACCTTATCGCTCTCTACAACTAYCTGAAAGGAGGCTGTAGAGAGATGGGTGCTGGTCTCTTCTCCCAAGTAACAAGCGATAGGACGAGAGGAAATGGCTTCAAGTTGCGCCAGGGGAGGTTTAGATTGGATATTAGGAAAAATTTCTTCACCGAAAGGGTAGTCAGGCATTGGAACAGGCTGCCCAGGGAAGTGGTGGAGTCACCATCCCTGGAGGTGTTCAAAAAACGTGTGGATGAGGTGCTTCRGGACATGGTTTAGTGGGCATKKGTRCTGGGTTGAYGGTTGGACTCGATGATCTTAGAGGTCTTTTCCAACCTTAATGATTCTATGATTCTATGATTCTATGACTTGAATGCTCACACCTGGTGCTGGAGGCAGGGTGGCTCCAGTGCAGTAGGGAACATCTTCTCCAGGAAGAAAGGGAAATGAAGTGAGGAAAGGGAAAGTGCGTGGCACTACCGGACTCAACGTCAGGACTCTCCAGGTTCATTCCAATAATGCAGCACTTTTCCACACCTCACCAGGTACAGCTGGGTTATCAACACAGAAATGGCTCCATACATTCAAAATTATTTGCTTTTCATAGGCATTATCTACAAAGAGCTACCAAAATCATAGTATTTTATTGCGGATTTCTTTAAAACATACACTCAGATTGCCACAGTATGACCTTGAACTATTTCCCTTGTTTTGCTGAAGTTTGAGATTGCTTTATTTCTTCCCATTCATTCTTGTCTTGCCGCTCAACTGAGAATCGCTACTAGTAAGATAAAAGCATTCCTTTATCACCTTTTTTTGGTCTGACATTATTTTAATAAAATGGTTTTAGTCCTGGAAGTTCTCCTCCTCCCCTGAGACACGCTTTTTTTCTTTTCTGACACACAAATGTAAAACAGAAACATCTCAAGTGTTTGATATTATAATATCAGAGTAGAAATCTCATGATAAACATTTTATGTTATGTCCCATTCTACCAGTGATATTATCCATTATATACAATAATGGTACTAATACAAAAAGTGTCAAGGTAACAACTTTCTACCAAAAAATAAAAGTCACCAACACCATTCCAGATGTCTTCTCTTCTACAACAGGAGAATTAACATGATCTAAATTCATATCAAACTGAAAGCCCTCCTCGTGGATTCTCTTTGGGTCGATTAGTTCACTTCAGCACTCTGAAATATTACTGAGATCTGCTCTGAGTTTACATGCTACTCTTCCGTTCTCCTTTCTTCTACCTAGATTATGTTTTCCCTTCTCTATTACTKGTTTGTTCAGCTTTTCACTCTCATCTGTCTCATGTCGGCTGAGTTTAATTGCCTCCCTAACAGCCTGTAACTGGTCATTCAATAACAGCGAAGCCAGGAAAAGAGAAGACTGCAGATCTGTTGCAAAAGCATTCTGTACATCAGTCCTCCTTAATTATGACTGTTCTGTTTCTCACGGATTTTTAAATTGAAAGTTATTTTATTTTACAAGGGGTTTTATATTTTTAAGAAGAATATAATTTTCAGCTCAATTTAAAAAAAAAAGAACAACTGCTCTACTTTAAAAAAAGAAAAAAAAATAGTCCTGGAAGAGTACTTGATTCAAGGTCACTACCTAAACATAATCAGCACCTAAGCTTTACTCTGGAAATAGGAATACTGTAGGCTTAGGAAAGAACACATGACAACTGATGAATAACGCTAGTTTTGAAAAGTTTTTCGTGATATTTTGGAATAAACAGTTACAGGATTTAATAAAATGAAATTAAAAAATAAGCATTCAGAAACCCTCTGGTATATCCCCTATACTCCATACCTGTGGGTCGCCACAAATAATTCTCTCTACAAAGCTGGCACATGACGTCAGAGGTGAGCTATATTTCTAATTGACTTTTTACATTTGTATGTATCACAAAAAGATTGATTTACCTAAATCTTACAACTCAATACATCATGTTGAATTACAATTTGGTGACAGATTTGCTGTTATATATTCACATTGCCATGTCTAAAGAAGAGATGGCCAGATTGAGACAGTAGTAAAAGCTGTGAGATACGATAAGAATTTAGAGCCTAATCAGACTCATGAAAATAAAAGTGTTGCTTTTCAAAGTGAAWTGTCAATAAGGTGTTTTGTTAGGAAGAATTTTAGTATTTCAAGTAAAACATTTCATTTAAATGAATTTCCATTATTTCAATTTATCTATAAGCATTTCAAACCTGCTAATATTTCAAGGTTCACAGAATTCTAATTTATGATAAAATTAAATCATACTAAATCTAGCAGTGCAGAAAATGGTCATAAGCTTTGCGAATGGATTTGAATGGGAACAAAATCACATTGTTAGAGCAATTTTTAGAAATTAAGCCTCCTCTGTGCTACTTACAGATGTACTAAAAGTGACAAAATAGATTTAATATTACAAAAAGAGTGAGAGGTATGGTTTGTTGTTGGTTGTTTTTTTTTTTTTTTAAAGTACAATGATATAAATTGTGATAGCACCTCAATATTAAAAAAAAAAAAAAATCACCTTTCAGAGTTGAACTACTTTTTGTAACACAACAGTTGAACCGTATCGGGAAAAAAGCTTCAACTGTACTTTAAATAAATTCAGTGGTCTATGCATCATGAGTTCCCTCTAATATTGCTAGGCATAAATGGATAAAATCTCATACCAAGAAATGTCTTCTTTTATACTAGTATCCTGAAACCATATCAGACAGTGAACTTCTCTTGAAGTATAGATTCTTGTTACTTCCTCTTCGAGACGAATACCTAGCAGGTTATTGATCTGCTTCTGAAGGACAGAGTGTTTGCTATGTAGGAAATCACTGCTGGACACAAGCGTGAGAAAGTAATGATGGTTTTGTAAGTGTCCACACTCTGGTGCTGACCAGTGGGGCGACTGTCAATCTATATGATCTTCACAGTATCAGTGATGTGAAGAAGCATTGATTTTTGAGCTAACCAGGATATGTGAGAGAGTAAGACTAAAAAGTTTACTGAAGATAACAACTTTGTGTATGTAACAGTTGCTTCATAATTGCGTGGTTTTTTTTCAAACAACCAAACGTACAGAAACCCTAGGGTATCACAAAAATTTTCCCAAGTAAAAATGAATTCCACATACTGGTTTGTTTCTTGTGTGCTGTTTGATCGTGCCCTTCTTTCTCTTATTAACATCATTGTTAGAAAAATTACCTATTCAAAATGGATTCACTGCACTATATTTCCAATTACTTAATAATTCACTTATTATAAGGAGGAAAACAAAATGCAAGCAAACAGACTCATTCTTTTATCAATGCCTGTGACAGTATGTATGAAAGTAGGTCCTGAGTTGAAATTTTCTCAGACAAAAGGTGTGGCACAGTGCTTCCACTGAAATGGAGACAATCCCCTCCAGAGAAGTGAATTCATGACACAGAAATGAATCCAAATCTTTCCATAATGCCAGAATTTCATTAGTCAGGTTTTTTATTTGAAATTATGCACAGTAGCCTTATCAAAACCACACTAACGTCAATGGAAGTTATCATATTTTCTGTGAATGGTATTATTAAAAAAAAAAGAAAAGGAAAAATCAATTAATCAGTCACTGATTCTTTTTAAAATACTGGCTTCCTTGTATGCACCTTTATTAGTAAATATACATTTCCTCTTTGGTTTTGATGAAGAAATGTATCCTGCTATGCCTGGGGAGAGGAGATATTACTTGAAGATTCAACCTAAATCAACAAAAAAAGACTGCTGTTAAAAACAAAATCAATTGCACTTTTCTGAACTTTTTCCTGTCAATATAAAAACTCTAATTCAGTTTTGCCTTGTTTGCTTTGACAAGCAGTTGCTTGTGTTTCTAGTGCCTCGCACACTGGCTTTGCTGAAACGCAGACAACTGTCAGTAAGCGTGGGGAGGAGCCTAAAATAAACATCTAAAAAAATCCTCTTYTGAGAGGCACCCAACATGTAATTTTATGTAATTAAATTTTATCACAAGTAATATGCGTAGCAGAGAACTGGTTTCATTAGCTGGTATCAGCTGCCTGAATAGTTGCTCTGAGGGTATAAYGTTAGGGAGATTCCTCTTCACCTTCTCAGAATGGCAAGTATCAAAACCTATAGTTCATATTTTAACTAAGCTGAGTTAGCACCTTCATCACCCTATAGGATGGAGGACAAATTCCTCCAAATCCATTTTTACTATTTTTCCTCTTCAGTTTGATTTAAAAATATGTGAGCACAGAAAATTCCCCAGGTAAAAATTTTTAGCTGATACGTATGAAGAACATGAATCTGGTTTATACGCATTTGAAAGGAGAGCTGGCTTAACGCAGTTTACTTTGAGAACCAACCAATGTCTAGGTGTTTTGTCACAAGTGATTGTTGCACTGTCTAAAGTCTCATTTCTATGAATAACAGAAATTAATAAACTACACTAAACAGAAGGGCTTTGCCTCAGTCTGATGCATAGGTTTGCTTTCTAAAAACCCCCAATACTTACCAATAAGCAAACAGCAAATTAATTTTATTTTTTTGCAACTTCAAAAACATGAAAAAAACCCACACGAAACTGAATCTGAGTGTTACAAATTAGCACCACTGTTACAGCTACTGGCATACTGTAGATTATTAGTATTACTTCAAGCTGTGTACAAAAATCACATGTGAAAAACTATTTCTCTTAAGAAATTTCTTTCTGCTTCTCATCATTAAGTTTAATTTAATGTACTCTGAGCACAAACTTCTGTGAAACATTATTGCGTGGAAAGCAAATTGTAAGATAAAACACAATATATACCATATTACATGATATACATTTAATAGAGTTTCCTGATATTGATGCTAAAAAAAAAAGAAATTAATTAAAAAGCAGCTTTAGTCAAACTGAGAAAGAAAAGTGAAAAATTCACCTTTAAAAGAATATTCATGTATTTTAAGTATGATCACATTCTCATACATGTGCGTTAAGAATATATTGAAGAAAAAGACCTACCGTTTTCCTCATCTGACTTATTGTCATTGTCGGAGTCGGTAAGCGTGAGCGCTGAGTTTTCACGACTTGACAGACCGGAACTTCGCCTGGATTTGATCCCTCTTCCCCACAGCCTGATGGCATGCTCCGGAGACATTCCTCCCTCCGTGTCTGAGTCACCATCAGAGCCRGTGCTCAAGGAATAGCCTTGATGGAGTATTCCTATGTCTGAGCAGTAGCCACTTCGATGGGGAGAGGGCTCACAGATTCCTAGTTCTGCAAGGGTGAAGTTTGTTCCTAGAAGGGCAATTAAAAAGAAAAATAAAGAATTTAAAAGCTAGGGGTTTTATTTTAATTTTGAAAATAACAGACCTTTTTAATTTCTCTTAACTATGCTGTATGCCAAGCCTTTGTAACGAATTACATACAGAGATCTCTGGTGCACAGATCTAGCAAGACTTAACTAAAACATAATGAATATAGTTACAATGGGTGAAATATGCAAAACAGAAGTAAGAAAGTCTCGAAATTTTACGTTATTATTTTGGCCCCAAATCATTAATCACTTAGGTATGTGATTRCCATAAAGCTCCTGACAAGTGCTAATGACATGACCTGCTTTATTATGTATCTAACCTTGTATTTGTAGGACCAGAGCATGAGCTATGAAGTTGAGCATTTGATTACTCAAAAAGAGGAGTTTTTTCTTACAAAGCTAATTTTCTCATATACGAGTCTTCCATAGAGATAGGATTTTTCATTCTAATTTTCATATAGTTTCCTATTTCATAGAATAGACAAAATAAACATTTATTTGAGAAAACAGAATTTACAGATAAGGATCACTTGAAAGAATGCAAACCTATCAGCGATGTAACATGAACCCTTGTCACCAGTTTTGCACTTTTGCATTTGGTGAGATTGGTAGTTTAATATGTGCTACAGAAATCAAGATAGACCTCATAATCATTGTGATTGTTTTCTACCTTTTTTCACCATGTTCAAGAAGAAAGTGTGCATCCACACCAAAATCAGGAGGTCACTAGGTTTAAAGGCAAAACTTTCAGGAACAATGTCAAAACATGTGACCTTTAGCAGTTAATAACGACTCAGTGGACAAAGTCTCATACATTTTTAAAGCACACGGAGTCCCCCAGGGTTCTCAGAAAGTATAGACTTGCTGGCTGATTTCTGCTTCTGTATTTGCTTCCTACAGTAATGAACAGGACGGTAAAAAAAAAAAAGGAAATATTCACTGGTCTCTAAGGCTTTCAAAGGTTTTGGAAAGCAAAGTGATTTTAGCTTTGTTACATTGGGCTAAAAATGAAGAACAAAGACAGACTGAAGTCGCCGACAGTGTAACTGCCAATTATTTAATTAATTTCTTAATTCACAGGGAAACTAGATCTGTGGTCTGTGTTTCTAAAATGGTAGTTTTATTTTGACAAAAGCAGTTTAAATCTTCTCCTCTTCCTCTATATATTTATCAGAATGAAGCTATACAGTGGAAGTTCATACACTAAATAAAAAACACGCTTAAGTGTCTACTATTAATAAAGACTGTATTTTTTATTTTTTTAACTGGATTTTTTTTTTTTAAAGTATTACAACTTCTTTCCCATATTAGCCAGGAAAGATTATACAGTATTAAATCCACCTGGTTCATCTATCTATATCAGCTCTCTCCAGTCTCATGCCTAGCTGTTAAAGTATTTTTTGGATATGGGACGTACGCACACATCTACGGAAAGTAAAACTGGGCCCTACTTAACATTTATTTCTAGAGCTCATCCATTAAAGGAAGGTGGAAGACTGAGCTATGTCTTCATCCAGCAACAGCTAGACAGCAACACAGAGCATGACGAGAGGGAGGAGACATGCCCTCTTTCACCCCTAGGTTAACCAGTAAACAGGCCAGCAGCAAGGGAGTGGCCAACGACATCAGGTAAAGAAGTCTCACCTTCCGGATGCTTCTAAAGAAATGAAGCCTTTAGTGGCAATGTTTAAAAAGAATATCAAAAGGGTGACATTAAAAAAGTCATTTCTCTTTCATCAACACTAAATTAACCCGAACCCTCCTAGTTAGGAGTATATTTTAACCTGCCTTCTAATATTTATTCTAGTCATCAGAAATTCTGTGGTTTAGTCAAAAGCAATGAACTGAACAGTCCTAAAAATGAGCTTCTCAAGTGCACTTCAGTCTAGAGACTTTTTGCCTTTTTTTTAAATAAAAGCCCTAGCATGACACTTAGATGAAACAAAGTTAATTTTAAAGAAAATGTAAATTTTAATCTTGTGCAATTTCAGTAGAAGACATTTAACAAGAACAGCTCAACTGATTACAGTTTTGTTTTAGCCATATCAGCAAACTAACCTTAGAGTCATAAAAAAAAAAGGTCAGAGTGAACCCAAAATATAAAATATATATAAAAAATTGAGTGAACTGAAGCCTACTAGCCCCACGCTTTCTGACCTAYGCAGGTAGAGTGCACGTTGACATTAGATACACATTAAAATTACCAAACTCATCATGAAAGTGAAGTTTTTCAAGTTTTCTTGTTTGCTGGTGACATAAATGTCTACAAATAMACATCAATTATAAATATTTTAGCTTAATTAAGCTGTTTTACATACATGGTAAAACATTTTAATGATATTCTGTGGATTTTAACAGCCATTACAAGCCCAGATGATTTCACTCTGATTAGCATCCTGTATTGACGTCAAAATCTGACTGCGACATCTGATGCAAAAAGCAATCTTCAGAGAAATTCTTACTTCATTTGCCTGAGGAAAATGGTAAAGGCACAGAAAGTGGAAGGAAAAATAGTATTCACTGAATTCATTCATCCGTTTGAGTTTTATTATCTGGGAACTTGGCATCTTCCAGAAATGTGGAGGAAAAGGTTTGAAAACTGACCACATGTAAAAAATTTGAGAAGTGGATCAAATCAACTCAATAACACAAATGGAATCAGCCTSTGAGCCTCTGGGAGAGGATTTTCTATGCTGCTTCTCAGAAATCTCCTTACAGTCTTATAATAGAAATTCTCAAGCAACCTGATGATAGACATGAAATATTCTAGAGATTTCCCTCTCTAGCAAAACCACGTTCTTCTCTGGTAGATTCTAAATTTGTTTTATTTATTAATTTTCAGTGTTTGCTTCTGCAAAATATTATTTGAGAGTGTTCTGTAAAACAGCATACAATGGCAGAATAACTTGTCCTCGGATACCCACGGATAACCACGTAACAACATGTTTTGGAGGTGTTTGTCACATCTATATAGATACATATATAAATGCATTTTTCAGATATATATATCTAAATATATAAAAATGTATCTATATATATTATACTTCCTGATATCTTCACAGCCCTTAATTTACTGTAAAATCTAAGGAAAAGGAGATGGAAACACTACRGTTATGTTCTTTAGACCTTTTCTTGATCCGGATCATATTCTCCTACATGCCTCGTTTCCCTAAAATGAAACCGTCCCCATCTCTTGAATAACATATGAACTGCTTTCACTAATATAATATTCTCTTATTTRCTTAGCCACGCCACCTAAAAAAAAAAAGTCACAACTTTTTCATATGCAACAGAGCTTACTAGCCTCCATCCCCAGTCCCTTCATCCCCACCTGCAGAAATCACTAGACCCTTTTCWTTAAAGAAAATCAGTTAATGCCAGCTGCTCCCTTAAGGTGTATGTAAACTCTCATACAAAACCAGACCAGTAGTATACTAGTTTAGAAGTGTAATACCATGTTATGTACTTGGTCATCATTGCCCATAATCTACAYGCTGTGAATAGTCTCTCAATAGAGTAGAAAAGATGTTTTCCTTTTAATTAATAGATTACTTCTATTATCTTTTGAGCACATTTCCTTTTACAGAAATTTACTACCTATTTAGTATATAAATGCTTACTAAAAGTGTGTTTAATTCAACGATGTACAATTCTACTCATTATCTCAGCTAAGACTAGAAAGCATTACCATATAAGCAAAGGTTATTTTCACCTAACCTCTAGGCAGAGGTCTCATTTGGGTAATCACAAATCACAGGAATTGCCCTCCTGAAGATTAATCTAATCCAGCTGTGATCGCTACAAGATGCCTCAGAGGAAGACACCTGACACCAGCAATGCACAGATATGACACAATTGCCTTCAACACTAGATCAGCAGTTCAAAACTGGGCTAAGTCTAAAATCAGAMGGATAAATATCACATTCTTTGCTACTATAATCAATTACAAGAAGTAAGGATAACAAAAACACATTTATTTAAGACATTCCATCCTTTCTCAATTTTTTGTTATGTTCATAGCTATAATGATTTTTGCTAGCATGAGTTCCACAATTTAGCTCCAATCTGTGGTATATGAAGAGGTCGTTCTTTTTAACAAACTCTGATGCACACTTAATTTTTCTCAATTCTTTATGAATTTATTATATAATATTCTCATTTATTATAATGACAGGGGGAACACATTATTACAATCTCATTTTTCTATCCACTTATTGTACGCATTTTTAACATTTACCCATTTTACTCATCTTTCTTATCTGATAAACAACTGCCATTTTGTAATCCTTCTTTGTATTTCACCTGTTTCAATACTATTCTTTTCCCATGGTTAAAGATCCTGTTCTACAAAATGTCTTACTTAATTTTATCTCTAATTCTACACTATCAGATGCTCCAAACTGAGACTCCAGACCTAAGCTGAGGGATACACTACTGTCTTCCTGCATTTTTTAAGCTTTTCTACTATTTTTTTATGATTTTTGGAAAAAATTAGATTAATGTAAGCCCTTTCCTTTGTAAATGTCCCTTTTTTCTCCCCTCCCTCCCCCCCCAATACATCATTATAAAATATACTGCACCTTTCTGGTGGTTTAAATATACTTAAATCAGAAATATCTTTTCTGTGCAACATACAGGCATTTTAACCACGTAATCACAATGACTAGCCTTTGTGGCAAATTTAATACTAGCATGAAACATGCCTGGAAAATTCTCTCTCTTAACATCATTGATATTACAATGACTGCAATATCCATCCCTGAAGAAAGCACAAATTCAAAAAGAAAGGCACAAGGAAAAGATAAGCTCTTCTTTCACTGTGATCCCTCCAAGTAGAGGAAACATCCGGCGGCTCGGGGGGCCGGGTAGGAAGGAGGAGACACTAGCCACTCTACCCACGAGACTCATCAACCTACAGCAGGTTCATGGGCTGGCTTTTCCTCCCCCTCATAATATCCACAAATGTTGTTACACAAACTGAACTGCTTACCTGAACTCTCCTAACACTCCTATTTCCTAACCCTCTATCCATTTTTCCCTAATATTAGTCCCTTGGTAGGGTGGGGAAGGGGCAGTGTAAGCTCCCGTGGAACAAACTCACCACTGATCAAACGCTAAAAATACCAGAGAACGGATTCCTTAGAAAATAACAATAATGAACAAGCTATACCTTGTTCTAGGTTTTAAATTCTGTAGTTGGGGGTTAACAACAGCAGGGCTTCCTACACGTTTCTGTTACTGCCTACTAAGAAGATTCGCAGATGACATATTTTTATTTAAGATTATTAAATTCCAGGCATTGCTAGTCAGGAAAGCTAAATATTTTATAACTAAGCAAATGTTAACTTCAACTCTTAATGATGATAAACTTTACTTTYGTAGAGCCCATTTGTGACAAAGGCATCAGGAAATGGTTTATAGATGTTACTGAGAAGTATGAGAATACACAGAGGTCTTGATGCCCATCTCCCACGCGCTGTCACCCAGCCCGCACGCGTGTACACACACACACCCCCCGCTCCGGTAATACTTACTACCATTTAGAATATACATGTACAGTGTGAAATTTTGTTACAAATACTACAGYAGTATGCAGACAGCAATTTTTAAAATTCAACAGAAACACAACGGTTTTCTTAAAAGTRAAATTCTGGCAGCCTCGGTCCCTTCTGCAGCAAACTGACTAGAGGCAGCAAACAGAAATCCATACACACATKACAACACGTGGTTTGAATTTGAAATATATTTTCTAGCTTCCCTCATCAATGACAGCAAAATCCTTTAATTGTCTTTTTTATAATCCTCTTTCTGCCTTGCTTCTTTCTGACTCGGAGATCCCCAAGCCTAATACCAGGATACAGATGTTTCTCTTTTTGACAATAAGTCTGTTGACAGTATTAATACAGCAGATTCATTTCCACTTAAAAAAAATTATAAGGTTTCTAAAACCAGGCATCTAATGAGATTTCACTCTAGCTCACAATATTATATAATCTTCAGTTATGTGATCGTATTCTGGTTTTGCAGTAAAATTTCCTCCTTCAGTGACTGTGGAGCTACTCTCATTTTTTTTTAACCTTCCTCATTCAGTCTTTATGTACCAAATAGAGAATACAATATTTTTAATTACTTCATACACATTTCTACGTTCGTGCTGAATGTAGTCTCTGAGAGTATCTCAAACACTGCTTTATTTATCTTCACCTCCTTGTGAGGTGATCTTTTATCATCCCCATTTTATAGCTTTTAAACTAAGGAAAGGGAGAATAGAATAGCCTCTTTCCAGAGCATACACTAATTTTGGTAGAACAGGTATCATCTAAAAATTATATTTCTGGCATCACCTTATGGCGATGAACTTCTTATTAACGACATGCTGGTTTAGGGCAAAGTATGCATTTATCGTTTTCTCCTCAAATGACAATGTTGACTAAGGACAAAAGCAGATTTGGAAGGACAAGAGGATGGAGTTAGGTGGCAAGCATGAGTATTATTTATTATCTACCCAACACAGCCCAGGTTAAAATGTAATTCTTCAGGCTAACGTTTTACTTTCTTTGGCAGTCTTTTATTTATTGTAAGCTTTCCAACTTTTCCAAGCTCTGAGGAATGGTAAAAGGAGAACAGCTTTGTTTATTACACAGGGATGTGTTATTCCTACAGATCTGTCCGTTCTGAAACCTGGAGGAGACAGGAAAAGAAGTATGCAATTCTGTAAGCAATCGCGCTGCTCTCCTCTGCTGCTTCACCCGTCTGCGTTCCGCCCGGGCGCACTTCTCCTCCTCCTCCTCCTCGCTGGTGAAGTGCCCGCAGAGGGCACGTTCAGGGCTGAGCCTCCCCTGCCATTCCCCGTGCCGGTGCTCGGCAGCAGCGCGGGGCGAACAGCCACGGGAAGTCCTGCTCAGACCTGGCCCCGCAGGCCGGCAGCAGCTCCTCGGCACACACGCAACCTTCCATCGGTCCGCAGGAAACCCCAGAGACTCCACCATATTTCAGCAGAAATGCCCAGACAGATAGCAGCGAAAGATTTTCCAAACTTGGAATCTCCGATTCAAAGGCTGGAGATACTTTAGGTTAATCACCACTATGGTCACGTGATGTTTTCACTGCAGGCAAAATAACGTATTTTCTCTAGCATCATCCTCAGAACCAGTCAGATACTCCCCGTCCATCTCCAAACAAATCAACCCGAAGTAGACAGAATTCACAGCAATTTCCAACCTAAATAGTTCAATCTATCGAAGTTTCGAGATGTTATTATAAGAAAGGTATGTAAACTCAAGTATACACGACACATCAATATGCAAATAAGATCTTCCTTTCTCAAAGCAACTTTAGGCCTCTCCATGTATCTACTTATCTCTAATGAAATGTATCATTTATCATTTCGAAGGCAATGACTGTTTTGTGACCAAAATCAAATTAAAAATCCACAGGGTTTTGTGTGCTAAACATGCACAATGCATACCTGTATTTGCATAAGTATGTCCCATGTCAGTGATGGCTTCCTGGGCAACCGCCAGCAGAAGGGGAAAAAATCTGCTCTTTTTAGGGCTACTTAGTGTCTAGCGAGGCCATGAGTATGACCAGTAATCWAAAACAACTCTAATCCGATTTTCTGCACTTTTTGTTAAAGTGACAAGAAAACATGAGAAATGTTTTATATTTAAAACTACCACAATAGACTTTTTTCCTATGTGAACAAGACTGGAAATGCTTCTGCAGATGTGACAATAGAAATTTTCGCATTCTGAAATTAGTTGTGCCACATTACTCATGCCAAAATACTTTCACTAAAGCACAAAGTTAACAACTGGGCTGTTGTGCAGCACTGGGGACTAGCAAAAACTAACTGCCACATATTAAAAAGAAAGACTGAAAGCAATCCACAAAAACTGTGACTGGGGGAAAATTAGCACAAATTCTGTTCTTTTCATCTGTAAAGTGTAGACAACAACACTGTGCTAACACAACTGTCCAAATGATCTAACGCACCTCTGCAGTGACAAATAGTGCATTTTTGGGATAAAATGTGTACCAATGCACAGCTATGTACTGTGAGACACTCCAATAAGAATGTGGTTATCAATGACTAAAATTCAGTTCCTATTGCTTTTTCTTTTACAGGCAGCAGAGAAAGAACAGAACATGAAGCTTCATGGCAAGTAATGATGTTCTTGCTGTAAACTTCCCAGCTCCAGTCCAAACACCATCAAAGTAACAGTGGTTTTTGGAGGGGGGTTGGGTTGGGGTTTTTTTGGATAGAATCTTATGAAAAGGAGTTAGAGTGTATATTTTCTACTCCCAGACCAAAATTACTCAAACTATGGAATAATTTTGTTATATGCCTGTTTCCTTTTTAGAGATCATGAATTTTTCAATAAAATTCACCACAGACGTACCAAAAAGATCGAGAATATACTGCATTTGTGTACATAAAGTGATAGCTACCATAAAATAACACAGGAAGATTTATTTTCAAATTGCTTTTTCATGTTAAGGAACCTGCTCAACACCTGATAACTTCTCCTGTCACAGTAGCATAGTATTTTCCTATGAAGAAATAACAACTACAGCTCCATGGAAAATGCAAACTTCAAAGAGGAGTCAGTTTTAAAGATAGTATAAGGAGAGAATAAAGTGCTAGCCCAATAGAGAACAGCTAGCATTTAGTATCTGTATTGACTATCCATGTTTGAAATGCACAGTTAGGCTCATTTGGCACAAAGTAGTACAATAACTAGACCATGGTACCCACATAATCCAAGATCTCAGGTTCCACCACTAAAAAATGGTATGAGCCATTTGCATTCTAGTTTAGTTCACAAAGATGCTGGTCTTCTGTTGTAAAAGCATTTTAGTTATGTCAGAAAAGGACAGTGAGTTCTCCTTGGTCTCCAGAAAAAAAACCCTCAGTTGACCATAAATATATGGATATGAGTACTTTGGGATAAAATCACTGTACAGCTGCTAATCTTCACTGATACACGAATCTGAGTTCAATTATTAAGAAAGATTTCCTTGAAAGTCTGTAGGAAACTACCAGGGGATAAATTAGCTGGTGACAATTTGCTGAATTCATGAAAAGCCTTTTCTTATATTATACTGTTAAATCAAGATTTAAAAGCAGTAAAAAAATAAATCACTCTTCATGACTTGATAAATAAACTGTGCTCTCAAGAAACAGTAGAAGTCACAGGTAATAAGCGTTCATACTTTCATAACTGTTTAATTGGGAACTCTAGAAAAACCTGAATCAGCTGTCATCACAGACAAAACCTGAATTGTTTTCTTTTATACCTTACTTCACCGGTTAGGAACATGGATACTCTGTATTTTATGAACGTCCCCAGGTACACATAACGATTTCTTAGCACTAGCAGCTGTCAGCTGTTTAGTCACAAGGTGCTTCTTCACTGTAAACATCATGYCACCTAGAAATAATGGTAATGTAAATTGTATCCTGTACAGTAGAATAAAAGAAGTTTAAACCATTATTCAACTCAGAACTTCTGTGTYTACATTCTGAATGATGTTGCTCATAACAGGTTTTAGCAATGCCAGAGATGCCAGCCTTTAACTCTGCACTTCTAATCCTGCTGGGAAGACAAGCAGTAGACCAATGTGAATGACTGAGGACTAATAAAGGAGTTAATCTAAAATGGAAAGAAGAGCCTCCCAAAAAATTAAAACAATTTAAATGTAGCACCATATGAATTAAAAAAGCATATTGAACAAATCCATACAAACTTTATACCAAACTTAAAGAATATTGAAATTAAAATCATTTGAGCACTATAATTTTGAAGAAAAAGATATATGTATTATAATCAGGTATCAAGGAAAACAGATTAAGCTCTTTGAGACAGTATACCTACTAAAAAACAGACACAATCGCATTTTCTTTAATTCATCACTTGTGTGCATTCTATGAAGAGATCAGGAAATGTCTTTAGTTATTTGATTGAATTATAAATTGCTTTCAGCTTTTAATTTTTAATCCTAGTGAAATAATTAGTTATTTTCACAGCCAGTCAGTTGTGGTATTATAAATGGAATAGTTGGCGCCAATTCAGATTACTCTTGGTCCCGAACTTTGCTACAGATGAAATATACACCCTTAATACAGGATTTCTTTTATCTACCAATGACTATAATTTGTAGACTGCATATACAATCGCAAACACAGAAACTGAGTGCATCCTGGCCTTTCTGGCATGCACAATAGCTGCAGTGCTATAGGCAACAGCGCAGCAGATCCATCAGTTCCATCGCTGGTCTTACCAGGCTTCTGCAGAACTATGGAAGGAAGAACTATGACCTCTTTCCATGTAGCACTTCTCCTTCCCTACAGTGGCATTTTCCACACACACAAAACAAGCTGCTATTCTGATTCCCTTTTTGCCAGTCACTGCAGAGCCAAGTGCAACATCTTCATTTTAGCCTGTTGCACTTGGGCCGCTGTGCTGGCAGGCACATGCTGTTCCCAACATTCTCCTCCTACCTCAGAAGCACAGCTCTGCTTCGTTAATGCAATCTGTTTCTCTATTTTATCTAAATTTCTGTCTGTTCCAGTGGTTTAGAATTTCAGTTCCAGGGTTTTAATTTTARTTTAGATCACTTTTCCCTTCTTCTTCTTGAATGAACAGAAGTGAAGATTTGTGGTATGTGCCAATAAATACCTTATAGATTATGTTTATTCTAACTTTCTTCTCTTTGAAACTATGTCTTTGTTTTTATAAAACTCCATTTTAACAATAGGGCCAGTTGCTACCCTTCCGTTGCCCTTTCCCTTCCATTTTTGCCTAAGATTTGAAGGACTGCTGGCACTGACTTTAATTTGGTTAATGACAGAATGGAGATACAAATGTGCCAAGCAGTTAAGTTAAGCTCCAACCACCCCTTCAGCATTGATCCTGAAAGAGGCAATATCAAGATACCTCAACTAAAACTATGATTTTGTCAAATCTTCTGTGTGTGCAAAAATGTTGACCCTGATTTTTAAAAACTGATTTTAAAAAACTGATTTCCCCCCACTAGGTCAACTACTCTACACAAGAACCAGTTGTAATAAAGAACATTTTACTGCCTAGCCCTTCTTTATTGCTTAGTTTTGCATTAAAAATCTCCAGTCTAAAACCAAAATCTTAGTGAGGCGTTATTATTAGGAGATAACACAGTAAATACTACAAAGAGCGCCAGACCAAAATTTGCTTCATTTGAGAGAGAGTTATTGTGCAGGCTGTGTTACCTGACTATTTTTAACACACACGTCATCTCACTTTGTAAGTGCCTTTACTTGCTTCATAAGTGCCTTGCAGATCAGGTGAAATGATAAATTCACATCTCACTGATAAAGGTCAAGTATACCTAGGTATCATATGATGTCTTTTTTTTTTTTTTTTTTTTTTCTTTCTCTCCTGTACACAGGTACTTTGAAATGCTTTATCTTTAACAAGAGCGAGATTATGTTGGATTAGTCATTAATCCCGTGTGCTGGTTTTGGCTGGGGTAGAGTTAATTTTCTTC